>VZTL01055794.1:733-12943 GCA_013400535.1 Scopus umbretta | reverse complement strand
AAAAAAAAAAAAAAGGAAGATCTCTGACAGCCCCATAGCCCACAGATTCAGTATCCATATTCTCAGTACTTTCCTGATACTTTGGGGGTTTATTTTTCAGATGCAGCAGGAATGGAACCAAAATACTGTGAGCCGGTATTCTGGACTTCCCAGTGAAACATTCCTACAGGGTCCCAAAGTCTACTTCCTAGGCCTGTTCAGAAGATTTTGCCAAAAAATGGATTTTTATGAACCCTTGTCCAACTGCTCATAGCTTTTCTTCCAGAGGAGAGGAAAACAGACTCACAGACAACAGCAGGGAAGTTTTTACTTTTGACAAGATATGGAAGGTAAGAAAACACCCCTTTTAATTTGTTTAGGAGTAGACTCCTGTTAAAGCCACAGCATTGGAGTGCCATTACTGAAAAGTCAGTTTTGCAGATATGCAGATAAATCAGACACTTTTCTTTGGAGTGAGCATATGTACAGGAAGGAATTAGATAGTTTTGTCCATGCAAATGGTCCTGACCCCACAAGCGGAACTCATCTAACAAAATGCTCATGTGTTCCCTTACTTTCCCTTTCTCTGAGCTCATCGGTGTGTCACACAAGTGTTTCATGAATGAGGCAGATGACACCTCTGCCGCAGACCAACCTGGTACTTTAGCATTTGGCTACCTCGAGATGCCACCAAACTGCTGCAACCAAAGCCATTGGTAGCAGCAGGTGTGGGAGAAGGGTTGTCACTGAGAGAAAGGAAATGCTTTTGTTAATCAGACTGAGACACAGCAATACTCTCATAATAATAAGAACCTTCTTCAGCCTTTGCAAGTACAACTACACTGGGACCAAGCGGCTCAAGGGCCCATGTGCCAAAGTACAAAATATGTAAAGGTAGGTAGAAACGTGGCATTCAAGTAAATAGGAAACATTATCCCTCTTCTGGTATGATCCAGGCCAGCTACACTGCATCACTGGTCTCACTGCATGGGGCAGAAACTAAGGAACATCTCTTCTCAAAAGTCTGTATCTTTGATAAATAAAAGGACTTCCTCGTCAAAGAATTTTTATCACGTTATACCTAAGATGTGTTAGTGAACTGGATAAGACACAAGAGCTGCCTTGCCTTTGCTAGCATTTATAGTGATACAACTGTCATTTTAGCAGCAAAGTTCCTCCTTTGGAAGAGCTCGTTCTCATTCTTTGTGCATCACTAATGGCTTCAGCTCACTGGAGAACGGATCCACTGGAATCAGTTTGCAATGATGCAAAATGCAATCAAATCAAGGTACTGCCCTAGCATAGCAGCTACAGAACAGTTTATTAAAAAAAGTTCCAAATTTTAATTTCAGTGCAGTAAAGTTTTTATAAGAGTTTCTCTAGGTAAATGTACTGGAGGATTAAACATATAAAATATACTGGTTTAGGTAAGTATGAGATAAGAATTTTCTTTTTTGTTTGGCTAAAGATTCTTTAATGTAAATTAAGCAAGACATGCCAATGTGTGGCTGTGTGAGCCTGCAAGACCTCCCATTTTGTGAATTCTAAAGAGGAACGATGCACTAAGCATTGCTTCACTTTAAATGAAACAGAAAAAGGCAACATTCCCCATGGAACAAGTAATATGAGCAAAGGTATCTACAAGTCCCTAAACGATGGAACAAATCTTTATATTGCAAGCCATAAGGATGATTGAATGGTTCCTCTGTAAAATGTGAAAAGATATACGGGGGAAAGAAGATGCCATACTAAATTAGGAGTTTCATGCCTGTGAAGAAAATCTGAGGAAAATCTATATACAGGATAGACTTTCACTTTATTACAGTAGAACTAATTATACATTCATTAAAAACAATGACTGCTTTATAAAATGTGGTTCTTTCTGCTGCATTTTTTTCTTAATGAACCCAAACAGATCTAATGCTAATATCAACATTTTATACGTAAAAATTAGGAATAAAATATATATAGGGCAGAAGCCTGCTTTTGCTTAAATTATTTGACAGCACTCTAAAGAATAAGGACCCATGTATGTTTTGGCCATACAAATTAACTGAACTTAAAATACCAATTCCTGAAGCTTTCCAGAAAGCTCTATCTCACTGTATCAGTATAATAGCCAACTTAACATTTCACTAAAATTATTAATCTGTTGATTTAAGAAGCAGTTCTTATTATGTAAGAATTCATCATAGAGAGAACTATTCTTTTTAGTTGTTTTGCAACTAAAATATTCTCAGGTGGAGATTTTTTTTAATATTACACAATTAAATAAGATTTTATACTCTACGCACCTCATTTTTATAAGGGAAAATTGTAAATCATGCATTTATTAGCAAATATTTTTCTATTTTTTAAATTACCGTCAAATTACATATGTCTGGTAACTCCCTTTGAAGTAAATGAGTAACATTTATTCTCAATAAAGCTTTCATTTTAACTATGCACATTAGATATCATTAGTACAAATTCATTATAAATTATACTTCAGATTTCATACAGAGTTATTTACCCAGCCCTTTTTCATATTTGAAAGTTAACTAAGATAATATTAGTTTTAGTAAATGCCCCGCAGTTACCCAGATTTTAATATGAAATTATTTTTCCTTGTTTTCTATTATATTCACAAGGCACAAATATATAACCTAGGTTTGTTTCACAACTATTAAATTAAGTTCTATATTTATTTTCATTCTAATGATATCTCTAAATTCATAAGTGTAATTTAAAATGATGTATTACAAACTACTATTTTGAATGTAATTTATTATTTTAAAAGGCATGTGAATTCTAAATAATCGCCTAATTATAAATGAACTTAATGCTGTTTTATGCGATCCCTCTTTAGAAAGTGATTTCTGCTTAATGTACTGCTTTCAGCTTCATATGTTATTGTTCTAGTACTTACATCCATTACTTTTAGTAAATTCATGGAACAACTCATAATTTCTGCTCTGCCTCCAGCGTGGATATGAGTACCGATAGGAGCTGTTGTCACTCTGCTGAGCTGGAGGCTCTGTAATGGCATACAGGGTGTTTCTTGTACTCAAATCATACCTGTTGTGCTGTTCACTGAAAGCTGCTAATGTGTCTGGTTTGTACACCAGAGCTATCAAGCACTGCACACAAAAGCACAAAACCAAAGGAAAGAGCAGGCCATAGAGAAGAAGAAACCTCAGTCTTTCACCGACAGCAGTTATTACCAAGTCACCTCGGCGAGGCAGCTGGAGATGGGTGCCCACACTTTACTGCTGCATTTGCACGCTCTGGACCTTGCCTGCCCCTGGGCTTCCTCAGAGGCTTCCTCCAAGCCAGCCAAGACCCATTTGCACCAGGGCACTAGTCGGGCTTTGTTCCTACCTTCAGGCACCTTCTCCCAGGGGAGAGGCACAACTTCGTCCCACCACACAGGGACAGTGAGCAAAGGGACTCAGCGATGAGCTGATCCCAGCACTTCACATGTTGTTGGCTCCCAGCCATGACTACACACCCTTCCCTTTGCTTTCATCATGCCTGCACCCGCACTGCGGCCCTGATTCGGAAAACACAAAGAAGGAAGGGGGAGAAGGGAGTGGAAGGAGAAAGAACTCGTGTAGCTTCTGCATGGGCCATAATCTGGGTTTAAGTAGCTCAGCACCTATGTATAAAAGGAAGTGTAATGGAACAACTTGCCAGAATTTTTCTGTCAGAAAGATTTATGACTCTTTTTTTTCCCCCCACAGAAATGCCAGGAATGAATAATATCACTGAAGCAGGAACAACAGAATAGATGCGCAACATGACCCTTGTAATTAAGTAGAAGATGCAAATGGCAAATCTAATGATGGAGAAAGTACATTCACAATCACTTTACCTGTTATCTTTAAATATTTGTTTTCTCTGTTTACATTTAGATATTTTTCTTTTCCTGCCCACCCTAAATTAGATAGGAAAGAGGAGCCAGTGTTCAGGTAGGAAAGGAAGCCAGAACTCCAGCTGTGCCTGCAGCTAGGAAAGCAGTATGAAAGAGGCAAAAGAATTCTTGTGCTCTTAAAAACAGCAAAACAGCAACAAAGGACAAAACAACCTTTTCCCGTTGCCTCTCTTTTTTAATCTGTGTTTCAAATGGGCAAATCGCTTCAAAATGACTGTTCTCAAACAATCACCAGACTCACAAGTTTTATTCTCTCCTCTGAAAACAGGAGAAAATATATGGGAAAGCTCAATATGAAATGTAACATCGTCTGATTTTCAAAAGCTGTCAGCAGCCACAATTTCTGAGATCTGCAGGTGTTTAGCAATTAAGTATAAAATTTCACTCAGCTTTGTTAACCTAGTTGTTACATTTTTTAAAAGAATTTTTAAAGTCATAAATTCAAAGAGCTGGAAGTTCTAGAAATAAAGCGGGAAGACATAATCAAAGCCTTTGTCAACTAACTTGTTTTTTCCTCTGGTTCTATTAATACCGCAAAAATTCTTGCCCATCCTTAATACAGAATTAGCCAATTTTTTAGTATTTTATAAATCAAGACTGATTTGAATAAATCAAGACTGATTTGAATAAATCTTCTCACCAAAAATTAAGAACAGCTGCTATGTGACCAGACAGGAAATTAAAAAAACAATGAACCAAGTCTCCACATGAAAGAGAAGGTAGGACTTCATAATGTTATTTCATTGAATGTCAATTACAGGGAGATATACTCTGGGTTTGTAAAACTTGGGCTGTCCTCACTGTTTTTTTCAAACTAGGTACCACTGCTACCTCCGCAGTAACTTCCCACTATCGGGGCTGAGCTGTACTCCTTGAGCAGAGGCAACCTTACAGTTGCAGATGAATTCTGTTGCAGGTTTAATCTTCATCTTCACCAGCTGCATCTGCACTACTGAGCATGGCAGATCTGCACTCAGATCTCATGACCAAACTTGCCACCCGTACCCACTATGTCCTTCAGAAGCATCATTGGACTCACAGTCAAATCACTTCCTATTTCTGGGTAAAATCACCCAGGCTGTTGCAGTAGTCTCACTTTGTAGCCCATGTTTCTAACATGGCCTAGAAATTGTTTACTGTAAGAATCTCCTGGTATGAATAATTCTGGCTGCAAAGGGTGATACACTTCCAGCTTTCTTCTGGCTTCTGCTGGGACTCACAAGCTCAAGTAGAACATAGACAACATCGCTGAAATTACCTCCATGACAATGCAGTCATTATTTGGCAATAGTTGCAGATTGACATCCACAACTACAATTCCAAAGTCTGGCATGATGTTATGCAAATAAGCCTCATCAGAGCCTCTAAATACCACACAAAAATCAGTTTTTCTTTTTTTCTTAGAGTGGTATAATGAAAATATTTGGTATAAGTTCATCTCCTATACAAGCTCAATAATTTTATTATTTTCACAGGAAATCACAACATATCCCAACAACTCATGAGGATAATGTTTCACTTTTACCTGCATTACTATTATTTGGCATACGTAACCCTTCTATTAGCACTTTTGTAAAAAAACAGTGTTTTCTTTTATAGACTCATATTCAAAGGCAATAGGATTCTCCTCTCAGTGCCGTGAACTACCCCTGGAAAACCCTGCAAGTGATAACTGACTCATTCATGTAGTTGTTGCCAACTCAGAGGCTCACTGCACATCATCACGTGTTGGGAATCAAAAGTAACTGTGGTGAGAAAAGCCTTAACATTGCTATGAGTCTAAGTCTATATGCTGTTTTCATTGAGGCACCTTCATTAGCCATTGTTTCACCACATCTCTCAGGTTGACTGTGGACCACTTTCAACAGGGCTATTTCATATGACCTGGAATGGTGACAATGGAAGCTCTTCCAGCTAAAAAAGCTCTTGCATTTTTATAAAAATTCCCTTTGCTTATGAATTATTTAGTGTCTCAGACTTTTTACTGTTGATTTTTTTAAAAGGGAATTTAAGAGGCACCCAAACAAAAGCATTCAGAAAATAACAACTTGGCTAATGTAAAGTGCCAGGATAACATTAGCCTTACTGTTACAAATTAACTTTATACGCATTATAAAACACAACTAAGAAAATAATGTAAAAAAATACTGTAAGATAAAGTAAAAACAATACATAATTAATGCCATAATAAAAAAGCAATATGATGGAAAACTGTAATGGAACTAAATACAGCACTGTGAAATGCAGCCCATAAATGTGCATAAAATATGCATAAAGGTGCAACTGCTCTCAGCCTGGTCGCACAAAGGAGGATTTCATGAAGTGACTAATGGCTCACTTGTTCCAACCTGTAGTCTAGAAAAGTACTGAGCGACAGAAATTTTATTTGTCACTTGAACCATTGGTATTGACTGAAGGAAGAGAAAAGCGCCGGGGAAGTGGTAAGGGTAGGGTGGGGGGAGAGGGGCTGTCAAGAAACCTGAAAGAGCATACAAAGTACTGCAGTCAGCAGTGGAAAGTTTTATTCTATCATCATTTATTCATACCATGGTAGTACCTAAGTACCATAATCAGGGATCAATGCCCTTTTGTGACAGGCTCTCTGGAAACATGTTTGTTAAAGGCAGTACCACCATCTAATTTGATCTGGTGTATTTTCAAGGCCATGCTAATTACTCTTCAGTGTACAAATCATCTACCAGAGAATACAAGAGAAGTGTTACACGGTATTTTTGCTCTTTGGTATTTTAGGATAATATGTAATAGTCATTAAGGGTTTGTTTAATTAATTATTTTTTTAAATTATTGCCCAATGCCATAAAACATTACGAGAAGAGGTACAAACTATATTTTTAATTACAGCCACTGTTCAGAATCAGGGTCACACTGTATCCCAAATACACACCGAGTACTGTTTTCTACAAACAAAAATCAGTTTACTCAAGGACTCTGATGCCCATGATGGACTTGGATATCCTTTCACATGCTAAGCATGAGACTAGCGAGAGTTGTGTTTTACTCAATGAGGAGAATGAAGATTTCTGAGACTGATTGTTAAATTGCCTGTGTCATGCTGGGCTTTTCAGTACTGAAAAGATAATTCATGACCCAGCCCCCCCCTTTTAAGCTGCACCCATCTTCCTTCCTTTTGGTTATTTGCCCATTGGAATGGACAGATAGCTGTGTGTCCCATATGTATGTGTGTGAAATCAGGTATCTGCCTAAATTATTTGAAAACCTGATCTTAAATAATTTTGAGAATTAATAGCTGAGATGAAAAGTAATTTCTATTTTACAGAGCTTCTGTTCCAAGCTAAGATGATGTTATACTGAATCATACATGACTGTTTTATGTTATATTCTTTAGAAAAATATTTATATTTTTCAGAATCATAATATGACATATTCCCAACCAACACAACATACAAACTGTGTGTTAGATCCCCTAGAAAGAGAAACAGATTTTGGTTTAGGATGAATTATGGGAGAGTGGGCACTTGAAAAGAAATGTGGGCAGAAGAGCTTTCTTGAGTACTAGAAAAATAAAGTCATATCATTGAAGACGGTACATCACCTTTCCTATTACTTTATGAACACACTGCAGCACCATAAAAAATTACAGCAATAATTTAAAAGAAAGAAGACTGTATTATATAGAATAATATGATAAAGAAAGGAAGCCTGGTTTTGACTAGGATGAATTATGCTTCTTAAGCCCACTATGATTATTTGAAATGGTTAACAAAGTAGTGGATAAAGAAGAAGCAATGGATATGATATCCTTATGACTTTTGAAAGGCTTTGATAAAGTTCCTCACAAGAGACTATTAAGGAAATTTAGTAACCACAGGGTAAGAGGTAAATTCTTGTCAGTGATTAAAAGCTGGTTAATAGGCAGGAAGCAAGGAGTAGGAATAAATAGCCCATTCTCGGTATAGGAAAGATCAAGAGTGGGATGCCCTAGGGACTAGCAGCAAGGCCCATATTGTTTAATATATTTAATTATAATAAGAAATGGGCCAAAACAAAAACCCACAGTTCTGAATATTTCTGAATGCAGGAAGGTTTGAAATCAGGATCTGGCACTCAAAACTTGTAGTTCAGACTCCTTTCAACAAAGTGGTCAGAAAAAACTTGGGAGGAACAGCACAGAAACATAGAAACTTAATGCACCTGGTCCAGAAAATGCAAAATTACAAGAAACACTATCCAATAAGTCTGCTTTTCAGCAGTGGTTGATGTTATTTAAATGTATGAGGCAAATAATTTTAATCATTCACGATGATATTGACTAAAGATAAGCTCTTCAAATTACTGCCCCTTCTTGACCTAAGCATTCAGTTGAAGTTTAGGACTCTGTCAGGAGAAGAAATTTCTTCTCTGTAGCCCTTCTCCGAAGAAATTGGTGCAATGCTTCTTTCTTCAAAAGTATGTGTAATGTCCTGCTCCTCTCAGGACAGGGGACAGGTTTCTTAAACCGTTTCTCCCTCAGTTTTTAAAGCAACAATCCTCTCAAGCTCTTTTGTTCATTTGTTTATTTGTTTAGGGTCAAACTAAAACCATACTGGGTTTGGGGATGAAAAGGGGGTGTTGGATTTGTGCTTGGTTTGTGTTTGGGAGGAGCTGTTGCTTTCATTCTGCCTTTTCACCAGTTTCTTTAATATTCTTGACATTTCTTTGCAGACATGACCTTTCACAAACACCACCAGTCACATCAGTGACTGCAGATACTTTGTGCCTTTTTGGTTTTGGAAGAATGTATTTGAGAAAGCTGTACTGTCTAATACAGCATAGTATAAAGAAATATACGGGTAACATAAAAGAAGTTAACAGTAACTGAGTAATTCTTTTGACTGTATATTTTGAATTAAATCTGTGGTGCAAAAGGCAAGGAACCGAATTCAGCGGTCTTGATGGACTCCTCAGCCCTATGTTCTTGTTGCACTTACACACCTGACAACAAATTAATTAATAGTCTTCTCGTGAATTTCTGTAACTTTTGTCTGGAACTTCTATGACAGTTTAAATTGCAGAGTGTATACAAGCCGTGTGTAGGTAGCACACCTTCTGGACTAACATGAAGAAGTAAATTCTATAATACGTTATTAAAAAGGGATCTTCTCTCTATTGATAGATCTGAGATGGGATGCAAGATATAGCACAGGTGAATACATGAGATTAGTAAGTTGTATAACAGGTCTCACTTAGCACAGATTTATTGCGGAATCCTATCACTATAGGCTGCATACTGGAACTTATTGTATCCTAGTACATAATATTTCAGAGATGAATGAAAAGAATGGGAGAAATCTAATTCTTCACAGCTCAAGAAGGCTCACTGGCATTAGGAATTTAATTTGGCTGGATCACTGGGAGGAAGAAGGGAAAGCTGCAGGGCAGTATTGAGAAGTAGAAGGAAAGAAGAAATACAGTCCCTTACCCTGGGCAGTACACAGCTCAGAAGTTGGAGGGACTGTGTGTGCCAGTATCTAAAAGCAGCAGAGAGTGGGAGCAGATTATAATAGATGAAACAGCTATTTATTTCTTTGCTTGTCTTTTTTTCAATCATAGTTGAGAGGATGATTAAGAAAAACTAGGACCTGCACCCATACCCAGAGATCTATCCAGAAAAGCTACTAAAAAAGTATATGCCGCCTAAGTATTGTAGTTTTTAATAAAGTAGTCTATGTAATAGAAGACCCCTGTCCAGTTTAGCAGTGCAGGTAAAATTTGCAGAGAATCTTGATGTTCTAGAGAGGACAGTGAGTGGATATGCTATATTGCACATAGTGGAAATCACATTTACCTGTGCCTATGCTCAACTGCACTAGTGAATAAAAGACAGTTTTTTCTAACACAGACTGAAATAGAACAGGGAAGAGCCAAAAGAGCGACACAGTCTGCAAAGCTGCCTCTTTAGGGTCTGGATTGCTGTCCTACAAAAGCAGTTAACAAGAGCATGTTAATCAACACACAACATTACAAATTAAAATTGACAAGGAAAGGACTGAAATATCTCTAAAAGGGATCCTGTTCAACATTGGTTTTGGGCATTCATAGAAAATTAAATGTAAGGAGTCACCTGCAGCCATGTAATTATTATAACAGTCTTTAGGACCAAACTGCTAACTTAATGATTACAAAATCCCTGTGCATAATGGAGCTTTCTTGGTCAGAAAATCAATCACCTGCGTATTTCAGAGGAATATCTACTTACTTGGAGATAGAAAAATAAGTTTTTTCTGCTTTTTATAAATTTCTGTTGCTTCTACAGGAACAACACAGAGGACACTATTTGGGACGGCATTTATTCTTTGTGTTTGTCTCCTTCCTTCATGGGCCATTGGGAAGAGGAGGGTTGTTTCAAAACTCCTGGTAACACTTGCACTGCTGCATCAAGCCCATTGATTAAATTCTGGGTTTCTATCTGCAAAAACCAGGAAGGATATGATGCACAGACCATTGTCAAAAAGGCTGAAGATATTTGTCTCATCTGCAGCATTCATTTTTGTAACTTCATGCTGTAGCATCTCTCCTCACTAGTATTCATGCTAGTGAATACTAAAACTGTATACCTGCAATGGCACAACATTCCTTTTGAGCTAACAGAGTTAATATTCCCCATGTCTCAGCTTATTTGGCATACTACACTGTCATGCTCAGCTGGGGTCTTGCTATCTAACACTGTGCTGTGGTATGGAGATATATAGCTAAAAATAGATACCGGTGCCCTTAGCTGAGATGAAGAATTTGGAGGGGGAAGAAAGAAGTACAATATATACAGTCTATCTATTAACAAAACCTTTTTAATTTGTTTGATTAAAAGAAAAAAGCAGCTGTTAATTCTTGTTTTGGTACATGAGAGTAGTTATTTCTGTGCAAACTAAATTGGTAACAAATCAGTTTAGTAATTTTTGCATTTGAGTAAAGAGAATAAGTTACATCACAAACAAAAGAGCTACTTTACTTCAATAGTACATAATAGCCCCTCATTTGATGAAATGAATCTTGAGACAAAGCACTAAGCTTTGTGTGTCATCATAGTTAAGTCTGCAGGGAAATGACATACAAGCTTTCAGCACCTTAAGAAAAATTAATTACATAAAATATAACAGACCAAATGGTCAAGCATAAGGAGTAGCATCAGTAGTATTGATGAGCTGCTATATAGCAAAATTCTCCCATTACCTCTTTGTTCAACTAACTACACTATGTAATTATAACAAGCTCTCTTGAATGCCATTATTGCATGTTGAGCTGCTTACGGTATCTTAGAAATTGCAAGTCACTCCCATGGATCACACGTAGAGATGACATCATTTCTGAGTGAAGAAGGTTGGGGCAAAGACATGGAGTCATTCCCTTTTTCTACATTTCTAATATTTCTGTGGATTTTGAATTACTACTTAGATCCATTGATGCTTTCATCTGTTATTAAGGATTTAATGGATCCTATTCTCTCTGTTGATTACACTTGAGGTAACATGCAGGAGATTGTCAGTAGAAAGTGCATTACTCAACAGCTCTCTGTCATTAGTGATTTGTTAATGAAAACCTTAACAGCATATTTTTTTGTGTGTAGTTCAGTGTTCTCTATTCAGGTTCGAAACTCAGAGATTGCTTAGAAAAATCCTTGTTCATATTTTCAAACAGTAATTGTTGTTTTTCCTCCTCCTTTCTTTGGAAATTATGCATCTGCTGAGAATATTGTGTTGGCAATAATCCTTTTGACGGGTCAAGATTCACAGTACTCAGTTATTTAGAAATTTTTAGAACCTCTTGATCTGCATCTTTAGATTGAATTTTAGCAAGTAAATGTTATACCTTTACATGCATAGAAATATACACTCCAATTTCTGATAATACGGGACAAGTCCTGAGAGGAACCTTTAACAGAGTTTTGGTAGTTTTGCATCTGGTCCTTCTTGAGTCAAAAGGTAATTTTGGTACATTTTGAATGCAGCTTTCATGGTTGCAGTATGCTTTATTAATATACAGTCAGGCCTACCATAAAAAGAACCAACTTGGACCAAGAAAGACTCCTTTTTGACTCAACAAGAATCAGATTGCAAATAAGAATATAAAAAGAGAACTGGCAGTACTAGCTTGGGTCAGAAGCCAGAAGATGAATGAAGTTAATCCAGCTGCTATTGTACTTCAAAGTCAATCACATATTTTTCAGTGCTAATTCATGAGTTTTGACTGCTTACATTACCCATGAGTATGGAGTCATCTGGGAATCTGACATATCAAAGATTCAACTTTGGATCTTTTTCCCCTAGAAAATCATCTCTTTCTGCAGGTAATGACACATACGT
>VZTL01055793.1:57326-85508 GCA_013400535.1 Scopus umbretta | reverse complement strand
TATATGTACCTTATACATATAAAACCCCCCCTACTCTGGAATTGTAGGCTTATGTAACAATCTCAGTTTGTATTTATTAAAAAAAAGGGGAAAAGAAATTCAAACCCCCATGATTATAATGAAAAATTTTGATGTCATCAAAAACCATCCAACATGTACAGAAATTAAAAAAAAAAAAAAAAAAAAAAAATTTTTTTTTTTTTTCCCATTAAGGGCTTTGCTGACTAGTTCAAAGTAAGAAAACATTGTTTTCCTTAGAAAAGGGTCTGTCTGCACAAAAACCCCATACCACAGGAAAACTCTGCATGCTCCAGCCTGACCTAAAATAGGAGAGGTGNCTTACATCTATGTCCAATCTGTGATGTCTATCAACCTGTGTGATGTCTATCACTGTGGACCTGTGTTCCTCAAGGTGCTCCATGTTGACCCTCTTAGCTGTGCCCAAGCATGGTGAAGTTGATTTCTGATGCTGTGTTCATTGGATAAGACAGGATGCAACTGACTGCTTAATCTTTAACATTATCTCTGTCCTTTGAAGTGGTATCTGCTTTGAGCAGAAGGCTGGGCCACAGACCTGTAGAGATCCCTTCACTCCTTAATTATTCTATAGATCTCTCGTTATTTGTTCTGTGGCATGACAGTGAGTATTGATGCTGTGTTAATAGAAAGTAGGCAGCAGACCTAGCTTCTCTGAAACAGAGCCAAAGCTCCTAGATCACAGTTCCGCGTTCCTCTTAAGCACAGTGATCTTTTTTCCCTTGGAGGACAATCTAGAACAGCATTTTGTTGCCTTTTAGATGTGCAGGTTTACTCTATGTTTCTGATAATATTTGGCAGACATATTTCCACCATCTCCCTCATGGCATTGCATTTCCAGTGGTCTGTATGCCATGACTTTACATTACATGCACCTGCTATTACATTGCTTGCTCCAGGTGATGTAAGGACAGCTCTAAGTAAAAAGAAAGAAGTGTAGCTTTGTGTCCCTTCCTATTCCTGATCATATATCTTGCTAATTTCTTACCACCCCTTTCTCCCACAGGTATGTAAAGCTCCTTTTGAAAACAGCGGCCACTGCCCAAGACAGGATGCTAGACTAGATGGAGTGACAACCTAATACATTTAAACAAGATCTAGATAAGAACTGAATCCAAAGTAGAATTTAGTAAGCAGCCCTAAAGGCACGCTTGCTATTTTTGCTCTATTAAAATCCAGAAAAGGGAAATCTGCTTTTAGTTAATTCTCAGTGCTCAATGTTTTGCATAGCAGGAGAAATAAATGACTAATAACCAATGCCTGTATGTGCCACAGAGGGACACAAACACAATACTATAAGTTTATTTATACAGCAACTGCTTTCCACAGACTACTATCTGGCCTCAGAACGAAAGGTGGGTGAATCACTTTGTTTGAACACAGTGAAATAACTGAAGAAATATAAATTGGATTACCATTTTTCTTCAAACAATATATCCCTATAGTTATTAGTCCCAAATCTGGAACATACGTCTTCTGAATGGAATCACACAGACAAAATCACTGGCCATTGAACAATAATCTGTATTTGCATAAAAATGAAGTATTTTCCATTCACTTTTGTATAAGTTACTTTCTGCTAAGTTCATCACATTAAAAGGTATGGTCATTGGACAGATTAAAAGGTATGGTCATTGAGCTGTATAGTTAGTTGTTTAGACAACCACAGAAAAATTTCACAAGTGGGACAGGAAGAGATAAAATATCAGATCATTCTGCAACAGCCATAGTGAAATGGATGATTTTTATATGCCTGCTACGTTTAATACAGTGTTTAACATTTACAGATTTTAGTCAACACATTCTGACTGGTGGGTTTGGTGATTAGGAAGTCCTTTCCAAAGAATGGCATGGCTACTGGGTGAAGCAAAGACTTTCCAGTTTTCTACATGGGGAAAATGTCCAAAGACGAAAAGGAGGTGTAAGGGGTGTATAAATTGGGCAACTCCAGCAGAGTGCACTCAGGAAGAGTACTCCATGGAGTTTCCATGGAAAGCAAATGCACTGTTGGCAGGGTCAGCAAATGGTTGGAAAATTTCTAACAAAAATGTTTTCCAGTAAAATGATGGATTGAGATGTTGATGGATTGAGATGGACATCTTTTGTGGAATTGTTAGTGCTTCTGATAAGACTTCCACTGCTTAAGACTTCCAACAGGGTGGAATTTTTTTGTCTCTTTTTCACACTGGGGTGATAGAAATAATTCCTCCTGCCCTCCTCAGCAGGTGTGCTGTTAGGGCTCTCATCTGCCTGAGGTTCCTACTCTGCCTAATTCCCACCTCAGTCATGAACTTCGGTCACCGGTTTTATACATGATTAAAAGCAAGTCTTCTGCTAGGGCAGTTCCATGTTCCACTTCAAAAAAGGGGAAAAGAAAGAAGGACTATAGATCAGCACTTATGCAGTTAGTGATAGGTTTGATTCCTTAGTCTCCTGTTTCCTAGCTACTATTATTAGAGAAACCTGGGAGATTTCTGGTTTGTCTCAGATATTTTCACTGGGCAGGAAAAGGATTTTTTTGTCCGTTAACACTTGAAGAAGTTCCAGAGACGTGCTGATTGAACAGGATGTCTCAGTGTCCTTTCCTCAGCCCTCTGTATAAAAGCATAATTACTCAAGAAAGTCTCTCTGCCCCCCTAGATAAAGGAAGGGAAAGTAAATAATTTGATAACATTGGTTTGGGTACACACGGGCCTCCCTATAGTTATTTGATACTGTTCAGAAAATTGTGTGCTTGAGAGAAACAGAGCTGTAGTGTAGTCAACCATATCACAGGAAGACAACCCAGAAAAGACATTTATGAAGGAAAAAACTGCAAGTAAGAAAAGCAGTTTTGCAGAAATCAACCTGGAAACAGAACCTACTATAATCATCCTGAAAGGGACAGATGTTGGTGTTCTACCCTCAGTTTGTCTGGCCTATTATGTCTCTGAATGCTGAAGCTCACAATGCTTTTTTTCCTCCAATTTCAGAAGTGTCAGACAGGAGACACAGTGCCAGTGAAAAACCTTATACCGATCTCTTGTTAGCTAACTGTGGTGTTTTGTTCCATGGTTACATGTCTGCACAAGCCGTCATTGTGTCAGTCATAATTACTACCTGTTCAGTGGCTCCCTTCAGGTTTCATCACCTTCGCAGTATTAAGCAGCCAGCTGCAGGAAGCAGAGTCGGCTGCCCTGGAGCAGCAACCGTCAGCCTCTGGATTTCAGGATATAATTGCTGCCTGAGCACAAACATCTCCCTCCTCCCTGCATAAAACACCCAATCCACTCCTTTCTTTGGCAGAAATCAGAACCCCATCAAATGCACTTTTTGCCCAGGATAGGAAGATAGACTCTATCTTCTGCAGGGGTGACTCAGTGTGGACTGGATGGGGGCTGTGTAGCTACACGGCTGTGCCACCATGTGCCACCACATGAAAATGTGGCCCAATACTCCTTATTAGAAAGGGGCACCACTTTTCCTGTAAATCCCTTTTTATCTCTTCTGTGAAAAATATGAGCTGCTTCTGGCATGGAAGTCTAACTATAACATCCTAGACATCCCCTAGACATGGTGACTTCTGCTTAAAAATTTGGAGTACCTCCCTCTAAACTTGACTCACTCTTCAAGAGCTATGCTCTGGTGGAAGGACAGGCAGATGAGTCCTTGTCTGGGCAAACCAGGCAGAAAGAAACAGAAGTGCAAAACTGGGAGGCAGTTGCAGAGCATTTCTATCAGGCTGGTTCATGGTTTCAAATGCCAATTGGCTTTCCTTCCTGCCATCATGTTCACCGTATTTCATAAATTCCGCTTTGGCTGCATGACCCAGACCAACAGGCCTGCCAACAATCATGTTGCATTTTGTTAACTGCTTATGACTTCGGACAGTGTGCTGCTGTGATTGTCACACTCTTTCACTTAAACATATGGCACATGGAGACACAGATTGCTCCAGCATGCAGCTTTACATGATAGATTTTTACATACAAATGGCAGATGCTATTTGAGGCTGCTGAGGTTGGCGTGGTCCAATCCTGGAAGCAGTGAAAATCCTCTGCTCTGAGAAGTACCTGGCATGCTGGGTTTCTTAGGCTCAATTAGTAAAGCCAGAGACACTGTTAGACTTTTCTCAATCCAGTAGAAATGCTACCAAGCTGGGCTAAGCGTGTGTATCATGTTGGAGAGACAAGAATGGCAATAAAAGCTTTAAAGTAGTGGGAGTAAGAAGTGTTGAGAGGCTAGCTGAGGAGAAAAGAAGCTATTTCACTTGTATCAGGAACAAGAAGGATTTTAGAAACTCAGAAGTCCTGCCTGATGAATGTCCTCACGTTGGGATGTTTGTAGCATATTTGTCAATACCATGTATTTGGGTGGGAAATTTTCTGAGGTCCTCTTTGTATATGAGACTTTCTGAGCTAACTTCAAGATCAAGTCACTACAAGTAAACATACAACTGTTGACTATTAAAACTAATATTCAACAAAACTAATATTCAAATAAGCAAATAGATAGCATAAAAAATCCCAAACACCTGCAAGTGTTCCTCCAAAGATGCACAACTCATTTGTTGTCATGCTGAGGGACAGGCATGAAGAATGCTCTTCATTTCCTCCCTTCCTATAAGTTCATTCCTCTTCAGGTTTGAGTCTGAATCAGAGGAAAAAGATTGTAAGGGATTTTACATTAGTTTCTTGCCACAAAAATCTGAATTGGCACCCAACATTGACATGGCCTGACGAGGAAGAACTGGATAATGATATTGTCCCATTCTTTTGATGAGGCAGACCATAGCACAAACTCGAAGGAGGCAAAACCTGGAGGAGAAACAGATTCTGATTTTGTGGAGACATATTGCACTCTTCAAGCTCACATATTTTCCACCAGACTTGTTGGATTTGAAAAGATGTGAGTAATACAGTAATAAAAATATCCAACTTTATCAAACTTTTTAATGAAGAAGAGTTAATCATGAATCTTCAAGTAGAAAATCTGAGCAGCTGTTACACTTCACCAACTGCTGCTTTCATTTGTAATAGTGTTTCATATTGCTAAATTGCATTGTAGTGAGTTGGCATAAGTAACATGAGTTTTGGATCCACTGGAAGCTAGGTTGTGGGAAATCTCTCAAAATTCTTGGCATTTTAATCTGAAGTGCTGTGATCCACATGGATCTGCTGTCATATGGAAAGGGGTATGTATGTATATGGTCACCAATGGCACGACTTTTCTTCATTTACCTTGGCCTTTTGACCTACCTTCAGGCCTGAAACTCTCTCCTTTCCTCACCTTCCTTGCTTACTACTGTAAGTTACTCATGATCTCTCTCACAAGTCCTTTAAAACAAGTGTAGTTTGATTTCCTAATATGACTGCAAAGAACTGTTCTTGTCTAAATTTACCTCTTCACAGCTGGCTGGTCTCCTACCATCTATCCCATGCAAGTACAGTGTTGTCCTATTGTCCCACTTTGCTCCCAACTTTGGAATAAGCTGTGAACCTGTTCATGAGTGTTATTTCTCTTGTGAAGTTAGTAGACTGGAGTAGGAATTGACTCAGTACATTGATAGAAGTGGAATGGACTAGAAAGGAAAAAATTAGTGATTAACAATTGCTAAGATGCCCAACTGATCTAAGTACGTTTCATAGTTGAAGAACCTTGAGCTAAGTATGGACCAGAATCTTAATTGTGAATAGTCTGGAGCTGTAGGAAAACTCAAACCTAAATCAAGACTTTGTTATCTGCTCTTTTCTTGAAATATATCAAATCCATTCAATGAAACAACAAATACACATAAAACATCTGTAGCTTCTGTCATGGGGCAGTAGGAAACTGTAACTGAATATTTCCAAGGATCCTTTTACCTGGTAGTTAATCTGGAGTAGATGGGATACAAACAAAACGTTACTCTAAGCATTTTTAACTTGCCCTTACCAAGAGCACTGTTAGAAAGTCCAGTATGGCTGGGAATGAACAGAAACTGTTTGGAAACAGCTGTTAGTGAGCCAAACCAAACCTGGACACTGTGGGCTTGACTGTGTGACATGATTGTGTTTTCACTGAAAGCTCACCAGGATGCTGTGTCAGACAAATGCGCTCCTGGAATACAGGTGGCAGGAAAGGCTTGGCCATATGGAGAAATATTGCTGTTTCTGTCACTGCCAAAAGCTGTACGAGATGCCCCACAAAACAGAAACAGGATTTGCTGCAGTCTAAGGAGCTGGTTAACTCCACTGGACATAACATAATGAAAGCAAAAATGTTTTCCTTCATTAGAAAGACTAGAAACAGAGTGGTGTTAGGAAAATGGTGGCCAGTATTAAGTGAATGACAGAGTTACGTAGAGAAGGAGCTACAAGAAGGCCATATCAGCATTGTGGCCAAGATAAAGTAAGTACTTGTCACCGAACCTCTGTCCCCTCTATCTTCTCTGAGCATATCACCAGCAAGATCATGCCTATTGTCACTCCTACCATGAGTTATGTGATTCTCTCACTTCTGAACTGGGCTCTGGCCTGTGGTGCCCTCTGTGTCACTCACAGTTACACAGTAACTGAGTGAATTTGTATCTGCAGGCACAGCAATGAAGACAGTGACCTGCCAGCTTTTCAATTCTACCCCCAATCAAAGATGGATTTATTTCCTGATAGGAGTGTAAAATTTAGAGAAAATGGAGTTTAAGGCCTCAGATAGTTGCTGGACATCATCCTGACTCTAAAGTTAACTACACCTCCAAAGATAGCCCAGATAGGCAGACCTGCACCAGACATCCCTTACACGGTACCACTGCACAGCAGTTAACTTTCATCAGAGGGACAAAGTCCATTTTTAAACCTTTCAGAATATGCGGCAGGACTTTCCTGCTCAGCCAGATCTGTCCAGGGAGCTGAAGGGAAGGTGGGAAAATCCTTCCAGAGCCCACAACTCTGTCATTTCCTTGTGCCCACTCTAGTACCCTGAGGGGAGGTGGCTTGCCAGAAGCAGGTAAGAACTCCTCACAGCCTCTCCACGTAGGTGTGATGAGTTTTCAAATTGCCAGATGTAACCAGCTCATTGCTGCTTAGGCCCCAGACTGTGTGTGTTGATTCAGCCAAGCGAGCTGCAGTTCTTCCAAATAAATGTGTTCACCGACGCTATGACTAAACTGCTGATGAGCTATGTTGGCACATGTACAAATACTGTGAGCTTTGGTACCAGTTACAGCTGTGGTGTCTCAAGAGGTCATTTAGACTGGGCCTACTACACCTAAACTGCTGCGGAAAGACATTTGTGCAGCCTGTTCTTAAGAGCCACCAGAAGTAAAGATTTCACTTTGCCTTCAGCAATTGATTTCTATGTTAACCACTTTCTACTGGTTCCCTAAGGTATTTTGAAAATGCTTGATCTAAATCCTTAAGCCAATAATAGCCACATGGAGAGAATCCCAAAATAGCACTGATGATGGGTGCTAATACCAGTTCAGAAACCTTAAGCTCTGGATTGTCTGAATACCAGTGTTCGGTGGTCACACCAAATTGGGCTGGTGCCAAGAGATTTCAAGCAGCAACCTGCAGGCGAAATTATGCTATGACTTTCCAGGGGAAGTACAGCTTCCCATCACTCCTACGTGTGCCTAGACACTTCTTGGCTAAGAGCATGGACAGAAAAAGTTGATTTCTTCACAGCACTCTACATAGGAAGTTTTGGATTGTGTTGCAGCCTGAGACAAATATAAAGGGATGTCTTGGACATCCTCTGAGCTCTGCACCAAACAGCAGAGGGAAAAGACCTTGTTGCCAGGAGGGCTAGCTGCTCTGAGGGGGACAGTTGTCCTGAGGCAGGAATATTGTTTCTAGTGATTGTATTAGTTCACCTAGAGATCACTAGCGTGTCTCCACAAGGCACCATGTAGAACCATGTGGATGGAGGTGTTTAGTGATGTCAGTGTTTTCTGAATCAACGACCAACCCAGTGGTTTAATCCAAGGAACCTAATTTCCTTACTAGACATAAACACAACCCAAACCTGATTAGAATTAACCAGGTGAAGTCTGAGCTCTTTTCTTTGCCTTCATGGCATTTTCCTGTACTTCCCATAGAGCAGCTCAAGTGTGGTTCCTCTCCCAAGCATTTCTTGGCTGGCAGGCATGCAAGAGACTTTCCTGCGCTTTGCAAAGCTTCCCTCTTCCATCTAGTTGCGAATATGAGGAAAACAGACCGTCTCAAAATAGACTTCTACTTTCCATTCTGACCAAAACCACTATGTGTTAGGAAGATGGCATTTCCCCTACTCAGCTTAAGAATGGCTTTTTGAGAGCTCTGCTTCCTCAGACATTTGGATTCAGCTTGGCTGAAGCACAGCACAGGGACAATATTTAATTCCTCCTTGCTATTTTCTCTAGCTTTGATTCACTGCAGTGTAATTTTGGAGGCTTAATCTAGTTTCATCAGCCATGACTGGAGCTAGAAAACAGAGCAAGTTATCAGAAGATACAGCAGGAAGATAACTAAAGGAAGTTTCATTTGGCACAAATTATCAGGAAATCCTCCCAAAATCAAGCCATCAAGGAAATGATGGAAGTACGTGATTTCACTAAAAATGAACACATGCATATACCACAACACACCCATACATACCCATACACACATGCGCGCGCACACACACACACACAAGGAAATACACATCCCCCTTCCATCCTCTGAAAGTCAGTTTGCTTTTTTCTAGGGCTACTACAAATATTTTAATGTATCCTGGCTCCAGTCCAACCCTCTGTAATTGCTGGCAGCCATTTTATATCATCCCTGTCATAAGTTTCACCGTAGCAGTCATTTGTGCTTTTATTTTTATTATGCCCCAATCCAAACCCAGCACTCTGGTCTGCACCCAGATCTGAGCACAGCAGCTGGCACATCTGCCCCAAACGGGTCCTTATTATTTATTGTCTGTGCTGCAGAAGTCCCCAGCAGCCACCTCCCAAGGAGGGCTGTGCTCCCAGGGAGCAGTTTGCGCTGCCAGCAGCTTCCACGGCAAAAGCAAAGGCAACCCACACCTGGGGACCAACAGGAGCAGCACTCAGGGAAGCTGGGGCGTAAGGTGGCAATTACCAGTAATAAGTTTGCAACATGATTGCCCGTGGGCATTGAAACTGCTTAACGTTTTTCCAGCCTTCAGAGGGCTGAATGCCCCCAGCCCTCCCCACAGAAGCCAAGGTCACCTTACAAGAGGTGCGCTGTGGGGATTGGGCCCAACAGGCTCTGACTCCATCTCCATTTTGTCTGTGGTTTAATAGGATATAATTTCTGGCACACCTCAGTGCATCTAATTGTTGTCACTATTAGAGCACAAGGACAAATTGCTGACAAAGAGGGCTGTGTAAAAATGCACTTGGGTGCAATAGCTGTGGCAATATTTCAAACAGCTTCCTATTGTACACCTTCAAGAGAGATGCAAGCACTTGTGCTTTGTAATTGTGCAACCGTATCACTGAATATGGATAGCGCTTACGAGTGCTGTGTAACGTGTTGACAACTCTGCACACATAAATATGTATTATTTTTCAGGCACCGCCCAGGCAAACAAAAAAGTGGATTTTTTATTTTAATTTCTTTTGCAATGTCAAAGCAAACTGCTGCAAGACTTCTAAAGAAAAGTGGGAGTCCTAATGACTTAGCCAGCGATTCAAGACAAAGCACCTCAGATCTTTAAGTTCAGCCCCCTAAAACATTCCTATCTATTGCTCAGATCCCAACAGCTATTCCTTTTTCAACAGCTATTAGCTCTTGAACTCCCTGGTTTGTTCCCTACCTGTTTAGGGTGACTTTTCAAAATTCAGATCATTCCGAAGTAAAAGCTTTAACTGTCCTTTAAGCCAAGACTCCTCTTTCTTTTTGACATCAAGACTTGTCTCTTTGATAACTTCAAATGTTTCTCCCTCTCTGCAGTGAGTACTTAATTCTCACCAATGGTTTTGCTTTTCTAGCAAACATAGCAGTAGCACCCTGAATGTTGTTTATCTACTTTGACCACTGCTTGATTTCTTTGCCTTTTTTTTTTTTTAACTTTTCAACTAAATTGATATAAACAACACCACTATTTGTTCAACATTGTTGTGGGGGTTTTTGTTTTTCCTAATTATGTAAAAATACACTTGCTTTTTAAACTCAATTAAAGCTTCCTTTATGTGATAGCAGAGCTGCATGATGGAGGTTTTCATCCTGTGCACTGCTTTCTCTGACTGTGAAACAAATAAAAGCCAAGCTTTTGCATTTCATAACCTTGAAGTTCTCTGAGTAGTTTCACCTCCAGGGCTGGGTAACTGAATGTTTTCAAGCAGCTTAAAGAGAAAAATGGGGAGGGGGGTGAGATGGAGGAGAATAAGGCAGTAAACAAGAACATGATTTCAGATTTTCATGATTTAGACTAAACTGAATAGCAGCAGCAGCCAACGTAGAGAGAGACTGTATATATATATATATATATGATGGAATAATTTTATAAATTAAAATACACATTGAATTAGACTTTCAACATGAAAGGGCTAATGCATAACATCCCATATTTTTTTAGTGCTTTTCACCCCATACCAGTATAAATGGTATTTCAGTACTGACAGACTGAAGGGAACATGCATAGATCATGTTATCCATTGCTGGGGCATGGCTACAGATGTGGCATAATGTGGCAACTGTTCTAATAGTGCTCTGTATTGCTACAGAGGAATCTCAGGATGACCTGGGAGAGAGTTTTACTGGAAAACCGAATGCACTAGAATGGAGGTAGTGACTCATGAGTGGTGGTGAGCTGTGCAGTACTGCTAGGATCATGGGGCAGGAAGAATGTGATTGCTCACTTTAATTCATCACTGCCCCCTCTACACACCCATGGCTTTTTTACTAACACAAGTGGCCAAAAACCCCTTTGTTTTCCAAATATTCTAACTACTGGGTCCTCTAGTAGTACACTGACTTTTCACGCTGCCCTGACTCACTTGCTCTATCAGTACCAAGTCAAAAAAAGTCTATCACATCTAGAAATACCAGTACTGCTTTCTGTACTAGGCAAGTTTACCTTAAAGGCTGTTCCTGCAACAGCTGACCTTGTTGGACCTTGCTTAGTTTGTGCTAGCTATAGAACTGCAGAAAAGTGCACACAGAAGACAATAGCAGACAGCTTTTTAGAGAAAACTGGGAGCTATTTACACCTTCTATACAAAAACTCCAGCCCATACACTCATATAGCCCCTGATTTGATATGACAGATATTTCTGGATTTGTAGGCTGTGAATTTGCGGGGGGGTGGGGGTGGGGGATCAGACTTTGTTATATAGTGAAGCCAGGATGTTCTTTAAATATAAGGAAAGGAGAGAATGGAGGTGTTCCTGGTGACAGAACAGCGGTGAGATACTGCTTCCATGGTTGGAATAAACTCATAACATGCTGCATGGTATTTACTGTCTGTGTTGACACCTCTACTTGACACTCAACATTTGAAATAATTCTTTCAGATTCCAAATCAATTTGTTAATGACTGTCCTTGTATATTGAAGTTGGTGGAGGGCGGGTGTATATTATTCATCTTGTTTCTACAAAATGTGGGTTTTTTTTTCCTCTTATATTGTGCACCTACAGGATAGTGCAGCTACGGATGTAATCTGCAAAATATCACTTTGCAAGCAGAAACTCCAAGCTGCACAAGGACACAGGGCTCTGTCTATGACTTTCAAACACAAGCCTACTCTTCAAAGAGCTTGAGAAGAAAGTGTGGACACTAGTAGGATGAACTGTTCATTATTCACTGCAATTTCAGATATACACATTGAAGATCATTGGCCAGTGAAATGTACCCTGTGTAGTCTGGAGTTCTTTACTTATTTATCTCTAGCACATTTACACACATGAATAAGCACTATTACATTAATTTACAGCTCCAGGACAAAAGGCATTCTGAGGTTTACAAGATTTGGCTGATGTGCTGTGGCCACTCTTCTGTTTCCTTCAGGAGTTCAGCACATCAGGACACCAAGTGAAACAAGGAATAAATTTTATAGTTGGAACTTACATGCAAACACGTGGCTCCTCATTCAACTGACCTGAAAGATGATGTCTGCTCACAGATAGGATGGGCCAATCTCCCTCACCAAAGACATCATAAATGTTTTCCTTTTTTAAGTGCCATAGTCCATGACTTTTCACAGAAGAAAGAATGAGGATTGGGGACCAGTCTTACTTTCATTAATGACCTTGGCACAAAAAGTAAAGATGTGCTAATGTATTTTTTTGCTGGTATAAAGCTGGGGGGCATTGTGAACACAGGTAAGGTTCAGATGATCGCATAGAAGAAGATGAAGATTTTGGTGGTCTGGCAGAATGAAACAGGGTGACATTTATAGCGCAAAAAGAAGGATCATTTACTCTAGAAGTAACAGAGAACATTTCTTATATAGGAGTTTATTGGTTACAAATGCCAGAGGGGAAGAAAAACCTCTGCACACTAGCGAGTTTACTATGAGTATGTGATGCGATATAGCTATGGAGAGGCAAATGTTGTATGGGATGTCTTCCACAAAGTATTTCTGATAAGGAAGTGTGAGGTATCCAACACTGTATCTGCTTTTAATGGATATGAATCTAAATCAGAGTCAGTACATATCTCTTAGGATGATCAGAACTTGTAAAGCCCAGTTTTTAAGAGGAACCAAGTTGGTTATGTACTGGATCAATTTGTGAAGTACTTTAAATAATGCCCTTGCCCATTACTTCAAGAAATGGGCTCCATGAGGAAAGAGACCCTTTCCATCTCTTTTTTTCTTTAGTAGACATGGTGGTGGTGGGTTGACGGTTGGACTAGATGACCTTAGAGGTCTTTTCCAACCTTAATGATTCTATGATTCTTTTAGTGGTACTGACCTCATGTTTGATCAGAGATCTTGGTTAGGTTCTTAATTTGTTGATTAGCTGGGATGTCCTTTTAAATAAACTGCTAGTATTTGCTTATGCCAGCTGTGGCAAAACTACTATCTTCACAGCACATGCCTCACAACCCGGGATGGACTTGGCAGCCTGCTGCCCTGTGCCCAGACCACCCCCCTCCCACAGGCTGTTCTGGCTGATCCTTGTTCCTCCCAGTGCAGTGGAGATCTCTCCATTGCTCTGGCCCCAGCCAAGCACAGCTCAGCAGCGAGGCTCTTGGCTATGAGAAACTCAGGTTGCTCTGTCACAACCCTACATCTGGGTTGGTGAGGCATTGGAACAGACGCCCAGGGAGGTGGTGGAGTCACCATCCCTGGAGGTGTTCAAAAAACGTGTGGATGTGACAGTCCAGGACATGGTTTAGTAGATATGGTGGTTTGGGTTGATGGTTGGACTAGATGATCTCAGAGGTCTTTTCCAAACTTAGTAATTCTATGATTCTATGATCTCCAGGACTGACTCCCTAACATAGCTGGGATGAGAACAAGCCTCAGAGTCAAATGACAAATACAGTACTAACGACATTCTTCCATACTAAACCCAGAAAGCCTGCACTGAAGCCAATGTCCAGCACCTGTAGACTGAAGGAAGAAGAAAAAAGGAAAGCTCTATCATTAAGCCACACTTCTGTGAAATGCTGTGATACTGCAGCAATAACCTAAGAATTAAGACAGGCTAAATAGATACCTGTCCTTGAATAGTGGGTATTATGCATGACTTATGTTAAGTGCAAAGCACAGTGGTACCCCTGTAAAGGTAAGAGTAGGAAGGATGATTATTATCTTCAAACCATTCAATCTGTATTTAGTGAACGATGATTATAAAGACTGCCCATTCAGTAATGAGATTCAGACTCCTTTAGTTAATTGATATATGGCAGATAACATTGAAAGAGATCTTCTTCAGTTCAATGCCACTTTATACCATAGTTGTACTAAGCTAAAGTTTTCTCTGATCATTCATATGCTGTAAAAAAATTAGTTTGTTTGAATCTGCTTGTAAATTTTCAATTTGACTTGTCAAGTTTATTGGAATTGATCAATTTTTTAGGACACATGTCTATAAACCTTTACATCATGACCTATTGTGATGCTGTGGTTTCAAGGTATTTCTCTGTCAGAAAAACCCAATCTTGCCATATTTAATTCTAGCATGAAGTTCATAAGGAAGAATGAATTTGCAGACTTTCTAAGAAAACAGAATGTGTGGCAGGAATAAGAAACAAAAGGAAAGAATAACAAAACAGTTTCTTATGTAATCCTTACTTATTTTCAGGCTGAATATTTACGCTTGCTTTTTCTCTCCCTGCACATATGAATGCTGAATTTAACATGCACAAAAGCAAAGGCAATTGAGGGTACTCCATGCTGATGGCTGGTATTCATGTGCAGATGATAGCTGTGAAGATATAGAGATGATATTAATATTGCTTCACTTTTCCCATTTCCAACTCTGCTCACTCACCCTCCTTTAGCATGTGTCTGCAGTACACAGGCTGCAGTTTATTAGATGGTCCTCCAATCTCTGAAGGAAACCTATGAATTTGCTGGGATATGAAGGGGCACCAGGGGCATTTTCTTTTGACATAATTGTAAAACTATGGTTCAATTTAGCTAAACAGCAGATTTTTAAAACTGTCTTGTTTTGCTCATACTGTGCAATGATTTCCCAGAGATACCATTTGCCCCAAGCAGGCTGTATCCCGGGACCTCAGAGCAGTGGTTTGCCTAGTCCCTGTAGCTGATGTGACTCTGGACACAAAGGCTGAGCACAAAGAGCAGTCCCATTGCTGGGCCTGTTGCTAGTGTCCTGGCATCAAATGGGATGAGGAAATAGCCACTGTTTAATGGAGTTGGATGAGAGCTTCAGCTGTCTGGAAAGCAGAGGAACAACACCCAGGTATCAGAGAGCAGGCTTGGGACAGACTAGAAGAGAAAGGGGCACAAGTGAGTCTGCACCTGTGGGCATATATATACTCCTCTAAAAAGCTGAAGCAAGCTCGAAGGTGCTACAGTCTTAGCCTTCCTCTCTTTTTAGCAAATACCTATGAAGCTCACTGGCACCCTTATATGCCTCTTTTCTGTCCCATGCCTGTCTCACAGAGGGACAGCAGCCTACTGCTCCCGGGCACCCCACTAGCTTCTGGGATGGAGGCTAGTGTAGGGATATCGCTTCATTAATATGGTGCCCGAGGATGGAAATTCACTTCCTCTTCTTGCCTCGCCTTGCCTCTCTAAAAAACTGCACACTGAAAATAAATTAAATTAAAAGAAACATGAAGAATGAGAAAAATCAATTACTCTAAATTAGCAAATACAGTTCTGAAGGTCGTTAAACCTTAGATCAGCCTTTTTTGGTGCATGCTTTCCAATGCTGTTTTCACTTATGTCATGACAAGGAATCTAAAACTGCCACCTTAGCAGCAGAAAAGGGCTTAGTGGAGCCACATTCATATTTACATTCTTGCTGACAGTGAATCATTGGATTCAGCCAGCTGAAATCCCCAAGTTCTGTAAAAGGAACCTTTCTTGTGCTTCAAACAAGGGAAAAAAATGTCAGGTGGTTGTAGTTTCAGGCAAAAAATTTTAACAGGGAGAACTGCATCAGATTTGTCTAAAATCCTGCTGACCTGGTCCTTAGTCCTTTCCAGGAAATAAAATTGCATATAACGTTTGTCCCCCCCCACCCCCTCCAAAGTGTAAAATTGTTCAGTTAACATTTTTAGCATGAATTTTTAATTCCTTCCTGTTTCCAGCAAAGCAGGCAGAGTTAATGAAGTTCTCCATGTCCTGTGGAAAAAGCTGTCAGAGATTAAGTCTTGTTTCTCATATTGCCTGGAATTACAGCAATGTCCGAGGGTGCTCAGTAAGCTCGCAGCCCAATGTGCTAAATGCTATGAAGACACAGCAGAGATTGCCCCTTGCTAAGGAGCGCTCATCTTCTCCACCTCATGAGCTGTGACTTCCTTACTCACAAGATACTATAAAAGGACTTCTAATACAAATAATGCATTGTCCTAAAGTGAAATATAATCAGGAGAAATGAATTTGAATAATAATGCATGAGACATTAATCTCTATTAGCTGTCTACAACTGTCCCATTTTGCTGAGATTTCACTGGCCCATACTTCCCCCTGCACCACAGAATGGGAAGACCATCAGGGATGTATTGCTGTGATCAAAGTAGTCTTAATCACAACACATACACACCACCTGGGGACTTATACTGGAGAACATTGAATCCGGATGCTCTCCTCCATCCCCTCCCTCAGCACCTGCACTGTTTACACCCCCTTTCTGTCTACAGCAAAAGCCCTTCCAGTCTGGCGGAATTCATCCATGTCACCATCACTACAAAGGAAAGAACAGGCTCACTTTGTGTGATGTTGGTTGAATGAATACCAGATCCAACCACACTTAAGTCACTGTCCTTATGCCAAAGAAAAAACTGTGTTGCTGAAAAGCAGATTCATCTGGGAGCCTGACCTTCATTTTTCAGAGGCCATATTATTCTAGCTGCTGAAAGAGAGTCAAACACGACCTGTTTAGTTTGGTTGTGTGAGAAGTTGGCTTTATGTAAAAGCTATGGACAGAATACAACAAAGCAATTGAAAATAAAGATCCTGTTTTTAATATAGGTGTCTGAACATCTCCTTCTGTCCTGGTTGCAGCTTAATTCAGAGTTCATTTTCTTCCTAGTAGCTGCTATAGTGCTGTGTTTTGGACATAGCATGAGAATAATGTTGATAACACGCTGATGTTTTTAGTTGTTGCTAAGTAATGTTTAGACTAGTCAAGGACTTTTCAGCTTCCCATGCTCTGCCAGGTGCACAAGCAGCTGGGAGGGAGCATAGGCAGGACAGCTGACCCAAACTGGCCAAAGGGCTATTCCATACCATATGGCATCATGCTCAGTATAGAAACTGGGGGGAGTTGGCCGGGGGGCAGCGATCGCTGCTTGGGGCTTGGCTGGGCATTGGTCAGCGGGTGGTGAGCAATTGCGTTGTGCATCACTTGTCTTGTATATTCTTTTATCATTATTATTATTACTATTCTCTTCCTCTGCTGTCCTATTAAACTGCCTTTATCTCAACCCACGGGTTTTACTTTTTTCCTCTGGTTCTCTCCCCCATCCCATTGGTGGGGGAAGGGTGAGTGAGCGGCTGTGTGGTGCTTAGTTGCCGACGGGGGTTAAACTACAACACCTTCACAGACTTGCACAGCATCAGCCTTGAGTGGAAAAATCACTACGCCAGGCATTTTGTGTAAACTGTCCAATCTGTTGCTCTCTTACATTCCTCACACAATCATAAAACTTATTACCTCCCTGAGGCCATAATCGTGATGCTGCTGGACAGAATTTCCTGAACAAGGAAACAAAAACCCAACAGTAAAAAACAAAGCTAAGGTTGGGGATTCATGACAATAATCTGGGGCAGTCATTCAACCTGTGGTTATAATTACTCTCTGAAAAAGCAGCACAAACTCAGCCATTCAGAGGGAAGGTCTTACAGAGCTCTAACACTGCTATTAAAAGATGCAAACAGTATTGCCCCAGAGAGACAAAAAGAGCTACTTGTGCAAAACTCAGGTTACCCTATCACTGCAGACTGGTTATGTAAAAGCACCTATCACCACTCCTGGCTAAATGCAGAAATAATACTCAGCCCCGGAAAGAAAAGGAGTCACTTTGTTCAGTTTAACATGCTAGATATTTTCTAACGATGCTGAATAAGTTGAGAACACAAACCTCACTTAATTTGTGGCTAGAGGTAATCCTAAACTGGGATTTACAGCCTGAGACAATATTCTTCCTCTGTCTTCCTCAGTCTTCCTAAATCAGCAAAGGCAGAGACTATCAAGAACATATGGGATGCCAACCAGGACATAATCAGCAAAACATGGGACATTCTGAGCATACAAGGCAGATGATCACTCAGAAAGATGTTGATGTCCTTATGCTTATTCATTTATCTACTTGAATCAAAGGAATGGAGGAGGAGGGGGAATGAGTATTAGGAAGGGGGGAGGGAGTCTAGGCATGATTAACAATAGGTGCGAGACAGGAAGAACTAGATTAAACTGATCCATATGCAAATGATCGAGTCTGATTGCATCAAACCATGCTCAGTTTAATGAGTATGGTAAGATGCCTTTATCTCTGCTTGGATGTTTTCTGAAAAGAAGGACTGCTCCAAGATAAAACACAGTTTAATAAGAAGGTTTTCATTATGGGGTGGATCTGCATTTGCATTTCTCTCTCTGAGCCACACAGCTTTCCTCAACCTCCATTCCTTTTTAAGAGATTAGTCAGTAAGCACTTAGGTATTGTTGACACACACCTTAGGGCATTGCATACTTAACATATGTGTGAGTTTTAGCCTGGTCCTTCATGACCTGGATTAGACATTTCAAAATGAAGACTAAGTGGTAAACCTATTTTTCTGCTTATCTACTAAGCACTTTTTGCCCTTCTGTTATTTTGAAGCTTTGTAAAATTTTTTCAGTATTCATACGCTGATACAGAGACAGAACTTAGCTTGGGTACTTACAGTATCGTGGGCCAGACTCAGAACTGCATCACCGCTGTGAGATGGTGATAACTCCAGTTTCCGTGGAGCTAATCTGATTTTATGCTACTGTAGCTGATGTCTGGCCTTCTATTTCAAAAGTGCATGTTGGTATCTTCAAAGTGGCTGCTTTGTACACTGAACAAGGTAGCTAGGCACTGCCTCAGCTTCACCTGTCTTAGGCTCTGCTTACTGTTACAGGTGCAGGTGAAATAAAAGAGAAGCAACCTTTTCCTCCTTGTGCAAGCAAGACTGTGGGAAATTTCCAAGGCTTTCAGGAAGATCATGGGAAAAACAGCTGACCATCACTGGCCTCTGCTCAGACTCCAGCAGCCACGTGGTATAGTAAGCACTAGTCTTCTCATCCAGCTATGATTAAAGCTGTGGTTAGCAAAAGCACTGAATCAGAGCAAGCTGGGAGTACCTTATTTTTACTCCAATGCATAGCAAGTGGTGCAAGTTCCTCCATCTTGAAGAGGTCTGACATGGCTGGCACATTTTTTAGAGGTCATCTATGGATACCATGTTCTTCCTCACTCAGAGCAAAATTTTCCTGTTTAAGTGCTGTGTTCTTCTCTGAAGCCTACATGCACACTAACATCTGTATCCAGACACTACATACTTATACAAGTAATCATCTGGTTAGAGACAGAAAGTATTTCAATCTCAAAGTGCTGATGCTGAATATTTACTTTCCAACTAATGGAGCAAATAAATACCAGTGGTCACCCAAATGCCTTCATGAAGAAGAATTCCCTTTTTACAGCACCTATAATTTGTCTATGCAACAAGGATCTGTTGAACTAGGCTGGTTAACAACCTACCTTCTCTACCTCAGCTTCCACTGATCACCTTCATTCTCTTATCATGAAGATGAGATATTTTAAGGCACTTGAACAAAAACATTTCCACTGATTTCAACAGAAATAATCACAGGCCTAAGTGCCTTGCAGATTGGGAATCCAAACCTGTTCTTACATATTCCATCATTATTAACATGATCACTTCTTTTCCATCACTGGGCTGTTTCATGCCTTTAGGAATTTCTGGTTTTATATTCCTTTGAATACAGTGTATGCTTACACCGTATCTTTCAATTACTTTGATTTGAGTTTCACTTCTGTATCTTTTAGCTTTCTTGACCCTATGCTGAGATGTCTGCAGCTTCTTTGCATTTCATCAATAATTCTGGCTCAGCAGCTACAAAATTCTTTCTTATCTCAGATTATAGTTATTTCTCCTACGTGTTCCTTTCCACTTAATGCTACAGCCACACAATATCTCCTCATAGACCAAGGGTCCCACAACAGTAGAAGGCTGAAGCTTGTTAATCCAGTCATATAACATAGTTTTGCCAGCAGTTAAAAGAGTCCTACTTTTGTCCTAGCTTACTGTTATTTATTATTATTTATGGCACCACTATGCTGAGGGTTCAGGAGCAGTCGGGGCAAGAGAACAACTCAGTTATTGGTGGTAGTCAGCTTATGTCCTTATGTGCCTGGTGAAAGGGTGCACTCTCGGGGACTAGGTTTGAATGAGGTAGGTTGGAAGCAGGCACACACCTCCTTATCTCTTGGCATGGTCTACCATCCAATAGGGATATATACTAAACAAATACAGGACAAAAAGATGGTGCCTGTCCATCCCAAAGAGCTTACCATCGAAGTAAAAGTAAATATTGACAGATGAAGGATGCAAGGGGTTAATGGGGGAGCATTCATTTGGTTTGACTTTAAGGAACTAATTTACAGGCCAATGTAATAAGTACAGCTGCATTGACAGACCTCAAAGTCAGGCTCCTATGGGGGCAGTTCAGAGCCCACCTAATCACCCCTCAAAAGATTCTGTCCTCAGAAACTTTTGGATTAAACATAAAAATCAGATTGCTAACATGGCATCTTAAAGTTGGATGCTTAAAATAAAGCAACGTGAATGCTACCTTTCTTCCAGCCCCATCTCCAGTGACAATGGGCATGAATCTTCAGGTAGCAGTGCCAGAGGGCTGCCAAGCTTCATTTGAAGGGAAGCATTTTTAAAGTCAGATTTGAAGACAGAGGAACATGTAGCTTTGTGACTGTGACAGGCAGCATAAGTGAAATCACAGAAATAGGTGTCAAGAAGGGTAGTGAGTGGCTGATGGAGGCTGGCACCACCACAGCTATCTGAGGCAGGATGTGGAGTGGCCATAAGAGATTGTGCCTACATCTCAGGCATGGTTTCAACCCTCCTTTGATTAGGTGCTGTCAGATGTCTCTTGGAAATTGCTGCTCTTCTTTGGCTTAATCTGGATTCGTATAAACACATGGATTCCCACTGGCATCCTTTCTCAACTGTCTCTCGGAAGTAACAAATCCATTAGCTTGCAGTGAAATACTTGGGGTGAAATCCTAACCTCCTGGTAAGCCCCTAGTTCACCTTTGGTTTCAGTGACATCAAGATCCAATGATTCGGTCCTAAACGTTTCCACATTTTTCATCTAGGTGGGCATCCCAGTTCCAGAGGTGTTCTGGCATTTCCCTTCCCTTGCAAGTGAGAAGGGTGAGTCTGTCTGATTTCAGTCAGGTCTCTTAGCAGCTGTTGAACAAGACTGCTAACCTTCTTGCAGTCCTTTCATTTTTCCATGTTACATTTTCCCTTTATAAACAGAGGTAATGCCATTCACTATCACTCCAGAGCTGGTGTGAGTATTTAAAACCTTGGTAACTTTTTGAGTGCCAGTTGTGGAATAGGTCTGATGACTATTGTCTGGGATGAGTAAGGAGTTCTTGGACTCTTCCCATGAATTGATGGTAGGAAGCAAAGCCATCACAAACATCTGCTATTAATACCATCAGAGTTTTGCTTCTACCTTATATGTGCAGTTTTATTCTGACATCTTAGTCCCATGTTGTCATTTGTACTTTTGCCCCTAGGATCAACACTGGAATCTGTATTGAAAGTTGAGAGTAGGTATTTATGTAGGCTTTAAGCCATGTCTAAATGATGTTTGATCTCAATGCCATTATCACGGCATAGCTGTCTCTTTCTTCTTTCCAATTCTCTTTCATTCATAAGGCTGAAAGACCTTTTAATCTTTATGCAATTTCCTCTGCAAGGTCTAAATCACCTTGATATTTGGCAACATTGATTCTGTCTTTCCCTTCTTGATTGCTCAATCTTAGGGAATTTCCTGAATAATAAAAATTATGTCCATATATGCAAGCGTGGTCATAAGGCCTCTTTTGGCACCTTTGCTCTATTTATCATATCTAATTTCTAGAGATTTATATTAGTCCAAATGCGTTCTTTAGAGGCCCGATACAATTTCTGTTTAAGTCAATGGCACTTTTTTGATAGATCTTAATGGTAGTGGGATTTAGCCCAAAGCCTGGTGTATTTAAGTCAGTTTTAATCTGAAGGGCCTGTAATAAAACCAATGACTTTGATCTTCTTTTCTGGGAGTGCAACTGAGTCAGACACTTTAATTTTTCTTTTCTAACCTCAAGTAACTGCATGTTAGGTGGGTGACTGTGAGAACAGTCCTCTTCTACACAAGTTGTTATTTACATTTAGAATAGTGTGCTGGACTTTGGACTAAGAAGGGAGTTATTGTCATAAGAGGCAATATTGAGGAAATGTTACATAGAAACCCAACTATAAAAATAATTATCTATTTCTATTAAGGCCCAGTAAGCGCGCGCGCGTGTGTGTGTATAAATGTATATATGTATACATATACAAGGACTGTATTAATAATTAAGTTAAATTATCTTTTTCTAACAGGACAATAAAGCAGCACTTACCCTCTTAGTCCTTACTGGACTCTCTCTTTGTCTAAGTCTTGATGATTTTTATAATCTGGGATTCTCAAATAGCAGTTGTGATGGGATTTTTGCCTGACATGCTCGTCTCTCCAGTAGGAGTTCAATGTAGATCACCAAACAGTTACCAAGTGGTAACAACTTTCAGATGCTGTCAACATTGGCTTGATTTGAGCTGGTGAGCTAGAGGTGAGGGCGTAACTTACAGACCATTCTTTTGAGCCATGTATTCCCCAGCAGTGACAATTTAACAGAATTGCCAGAAAGCTCATCTATTACAGTCACAAATCAGGTGGCCAGCAACATCAGTGTTTCAATCTTAATCTGCTTTTGCTTCTCCCCTTGTTTTCCCTTTCCCCTCTGCCCCTAACACATACAAACACTGAGACTTTCCCCTTTTATAAATACAATGGATGTTGTTGTCAGTTCAGATAAGAGCAAATGCCAGATAGGAGGGCAATATTTTCAGTCCTGGCAAATGCAATCATAAGTTCAGTTTATTAATATTGCAACAGTTGCACTAAATGAGATCACTTGGATAACAAAACATTTATCAACAAAACGCTGCCACCTACTGAAGTTTTGCAAACAGCCCAGATGATTGGATAAGATCACAAATTCACTCTGTCATAAGCTTATGGTCTTTGCTGAAATCGTTCTGAGGGAAAAAAAGCAAGAATGATAACCGGCAGAACAAGACAAGACATCTCTTTCATACAGTCTGTTCAGCAAGTGTCAGGGTAAATCTTGGAGAGCAACCTCCAAAGAGGAAAGGAGGCTTGGCTCTTTGTGCTTAGTATGTTGTGGAGTTTTCAAGTACAGTGGCTAGGGAACTCTTCATATCAACCGCTTTAGCTTGCAGCAGCCTATTATAAACTTCCAGTTTTCTTGTCATGCTGATCTTCAAAGCTTCTATTTAGCCCATAGTAAACATATTAAAACTTGCCAGCTTTGGTTGCATCAACCTGGTTGCATCACCCCAGGTTATAAAGTCTTTGTAAATAAGTATAAAATAAGTCCGAGTGATTATAACAGATCTTGTGCATTTTCTGTTGCAAGATCTCAACCAATTTAATATTTTCATTATTTCAGTATATCTCCACCAGGCGTGCCCGTGAAACAAGGATAAGTCCTGCATACCATACATAAGAAGAGCTTTACCGATCCATGATTCACTGCTTTGGTGTGGATCAACAAATCATCAGATATACAAGGGCTGACTATTTTTTTATCCTATGAATAGAAAGGAGTATTTATGTTAATCAAGAAAAGCAAACTCAAAGAGTCAAGACAGCCTAGTTTAGGAATGACAATCTCATTGCAATTATTTCATGCAATGGGTGACCCGTCTTTTCCCTTGCAATACTATTCCGTTTCTTACTTGTAAAACAAAAAAAATAATACTTACCCCTGGAACATCCTTGGATGCTAAAATTATAGACTACTCACAGTATGTTAAAAAATCACTGCTTTTTAAGACTGGAGTACAACAGAGCATTTAAACATGTGCATAATTTTAAGCATGGGAGTAATTCCATTGAAATAAACAGGACTACTTAAACATTTCTGATTTTGCATGTGCTTCTGTGCTTTGCTAGCTTAGGGGCTAAGAATGGATATGCTTATTTAATACAGTGTTTATCTACTGAGCCTACGTTCAGCATTACTGATTCCTTCCCTTTCATCAGACAGAGACAAGGAGTTCTCCATTTTTCTAGGCTCCTTCTGGGCCAGTTTCAAACTTTGTTGTGCCTTCCCATGCATTTGCATTTTATATCTGATGTAGAAAATAGCAGCTATGAAACCATACCCTGGGTCCTGAGGGAGTAAAGCGGATGACTTGAAAGGAAACACTCAGAGGTTTGTCTAGATTAGGGGACGCGATCAATATTAGGCTGAGGCTGTCTCTTCCTGACCTAATTCTGGACCTTTTTGCACTGGGAAGAAGGATCTCCATTCTTCTTTGTATTTAGCTGTTTGCAATTGCCCTTGGGTTCCTCTTCATGACTGTGACCACATTTATTGACTAACCCTGGCCTCACTATCTCTCTGTAATGCTGGAATTGTCCTTACTGCTGTGATGGAGTGTTGGTTTAGTGTGGGGCATGAATATATGCTCACTATTGTACTGGAAACCCCCACTAGTGACAAGACAGACCCAGAGTCTTTAACTTGAGATGGTCTCTATGCTTAACTATTTTGCAGTAAAATCTACCAATATCTTGTAGTCTTCAGTGAGTTTTTAAACCTGGATTGTTTATGGTGGATTAGTTATGCTGCTGTACTTGTTACATGTATCCAGTGCCAGCTCCACCACTTTCCTTGCTATGCAAGTAGGGTAAAACCCTAAAACACCACTGTGGGCCACCTGGAGCTGACATTGCTAGATATAAGCCCTGACTAGTTTAGCTAGGCTTGGATTTTAAGCTGTGCTTTGCTGCAGCTGTTCTTCAACACAAAGGAACTTCAAAGGGGTTTGACTCCACTCGGGGACGCTGGAGCCAACACATCTGCTAGCTCCTATGGAGATGAAAGTGAGAGCTTAATGCACACCATTGCCCTAACCAGTGTGCAGGTGTAATTTCTGGCTGGAGCTCTTCACATTGGCCTGTCTGTATTTAACTTTTTCTGTGAGGATTTGTGGTTATTTCTGAGCTCAGAGCTCCTAAGCCTTCACATTGGCCTGTCTCTCAGTGACACCATTCCTCTAATAGCACCTGTAGGTTGCTGCTTCCTCTGGCACCATGGTGGCAGCTGCAGGCTTTCCAGCAACAGGCTGACAGAGCAGGCTGTCCCAACCCATGGTCTCAAGTGCAAGGCCAGTGTAAACAGTGCATGCTGAGGTTTACCTTTATTAGCTGAGCTAATAAAGTAAGATTCCTGGCTACTGAGACAACATACTAACCTCAGCTTAAATTTTCTTTCACTTTTGTAAACTCCCAGCCTAGAGTAAAGGTTTCAGATACTTGGGACAGGTTGCCTTTTAGAAGGTCTCTGGGCTAATATGGAGCAGGGTTCAAACACAGATAAAGCAGAAAGGGCAACAAACATGGGAAACAGCTAATGCACATGGACTGGGATGTTGCTTCAGACGAGGAAAAGACCTGGTCAAGGGAAGAGAGGAAGCAAAGCAGCTTTGGTGGCCTGGAGCTTTCTCAGCTTGCTTCAGCTCTGCCTGAATTCTCATCTTCTCTCAGCTGCTCACCAGGGGAAGGGACGGGTGACTTCTTGTGTGGAGGATGAGATGCTGGCTGGAGGGAAAGGGCTGCCAAAACATGGCTCCCTATGTCTGCATGGTGGACCTATGATCCCAAAGGGATCTGGAGTTTTTTCTTGTTAAAGCATATCAGAAAAGGAGGAGGATGTGTTGATTTTTGATGGCTATCTCTTGTGGCATCATGCCTCTTGATGTATATTATACCTTGCCTTACACATTAGTGAACTGCTGTGAGAAGGCACTCCTTCTGTGATAGAAAATGGCCCAGAGAAGAGCCAAGAGAATGCAGGTTTCTGAAGAAAATCTGTTGGTAAAGCTAAGGAAATAATTCAGTGATTTAGTGTCAAAGTCCCACTGCAAGCTGCAGAGCCATGTAAGCTGCTTCTAGAAGCGAGGCAGGTGTGTTGGTGGGGCTTTCCAGCCGGACTGCTCAGCCCTCCCATGAAACACTGCTCATGGCATCTGTACTCCCTCATTAGGGACTCTAGAGTGACATACAGGCCCACCTTGAGGTACACGTGCCTACAAATAGGTCTGGAGGCAAACAAACAAGAGTGTGTGTAGATAGGCTTTCATGCTCAGCAGGAAGCTAGGCAAGTTCTGCCCTTGAAGACTTGCGTGTGCTATTAAGTTGGGGGGCACGGAGATTTTTGACAATTCATTTTGTGCTGGAGTCTGGGGAGGCACCAGGGTTATGGAATGAGCTCCTACACTCTGGGGAGAGAGAAATCTCCCATGCAGTTAGCAGAAGCTGTGGCTCCCACACATGATTTTTTAACCTTCCTTTGATCACTACTTTGCTTTTCTAAACCACTGGTGGGGTGGAATGAGCAACCTTGTGGAGCTCCTCACTGGGCAGTACTGTCCTGTTTGGGTGGTGTCAACATAAATGCTCATGTCAGCTGCCAGCTTTCAGGCTGGAGAAAATCACTCTATTGGTATTACTGCAGCAGCAGGTCTGATATCCTGGATATCACCAGGCATAGTCTAGAGTAACAGCTATCATCTGTGGCCTGTTTAGGCTTCCACAAGGATTCCTGGTACCATGCTTGCTTCTAACTTATGAGATTTATACACTCCATAAATGAACACATCTAGTATGTTGCTATTAATCTGGACATGAAGCCCTGCAAAATTGTTTACTCAGCCCATCCAGCTGTGAGCACACTCAGAAACTGCCTACTTGGTATCTCTTACTTGCTGGTCTGAGGTGAAGAAAACCTCTGGAAAGGTGATGACTGTCCACCTCTTGCTGCACAAACATGCAAACAAAGTTTAACATTAAAAACAAAAATTTAGTTTTAGTAGCAAATCAACAGAGTTTATATTTGAGGCGATTGTTTTATTTCTCTTCAGTGGAAAGAGCTATTTAACATTTTAGTCCACCCAGATATAATTTTGAAGGCATTGCAACTACAGATTCTCTCTTGCATCTGACTTACTTGGATGTTTTACAAGCAAAACTTTCTGTGTCTGTTAGATTTTCTAGTCACACCTATTAAAGGAGTTGGCCACTGTGTAATTAAATTAGCAATGCTTGTTAGTTTGCTTTTTTCTGGTCAATAGATCTTTACTAGTGAAGACCAGAGCATGATCTTGTTTTGCATGTGGAGGTTGAGAGTGAAGTGCACATGTAAATATTGTGTATATGTTTAGCATAGGAGATCCTGGGCTTTTCCAGTATGAAGGCAGGGCTTGCGCTGCTGTCAGACATGAAGAGCTTCTCTGTTCATGGCTGGTGGGAATAGCTTGTGGGTGGCTGTTACTTGACCCTTGAGCAGGAAAGCTTTGAAATGTATTACTACGTAAGCAACTCAAGGTTCTCACAAAATTGACAAATAGGTAAAGTTGTATGAAGGGTTTGAAATCCAAGAGCACTGTGACACTGATAATTGGCACAGCACCCGGCTTCCATGAGCCTCACTAGGGTATGACATCCTGCTGGATCCCTGGTGTCTCTATAAACTGGCTGCAGGAAATATGGCACCTACAGAGAAAATCTTCAGAAAACATCTACCTGAGGAACCACCTGAGCTAGCTAAAAGCAAAACACAAATTACATAGGCAACACTTTGATACATAAGATGGTGTGCATCTTATACACACAAAGGGACACACACCCCCTTTTTGTGTGTCTCACTGCCAGCAGCTTCCCCTGGAGGTGACTACATCTTGAAAACTGCTTCATTAAACCCAGACTGACTTGCTGCCTGATTTTCAGAGAAGCAGAAAAATAACACAAAACAGGCAGTCATTGGTGACTATGGCACTCACTGGGCATGTGGATGTTCAGTTCTGCTCTCCACTAGCCATTGTTTTCAGTTTCTGTTGCTCTGGGAAGGACCCATGAAGAATGGTGTCACTGCCTCAGCATATTGGTACATGTTTACTTTCAGAAATATGCACGTCTTTTAAATTAGGTGGTCATAAGCAGCAGGTTTGATTCTTAAAAGACTGAGTGGAGTGTCTGAAGAAGTAAATAAGCACAGGTACCTACAGACTTAAAATTCCAATTTCCACTGCATCTTCATGAAACATAGGTCCCTAAATTGTCTAGTTACTCACATTTTTTCCCAATTCTTCCTTCCTTCCTTCCTTCCTTCCTTCCTTCCTTCCTTCCTTCCTTCCTTCCT
>VZTL01055793.1:34560-57296 GCA_013400535.1 Scopus umbretta | reverse complement strand
CTTCCTTCCTTCCTTCCTTCCTTCCTTCCTTCCTTCCTTCCCTTCTTCTTTCCTTTCTTCCTTCTTACTGTGTTTTGTTTTTAAAGGCACACAAAACTACTTCTGAAGATGTCTGTAAATGATAACTCAGATTTAACTTTTTAAAAAAGCAACAAAATCCTCTTACTGTATGGTTTACCATATACAAAAGAGATCATCGTCATAAATTTTAAGATGAAGAATAAACTACATGCCAAGGATATGACTTTTTTACTTCTCTTATTATGCATTTTTCAGGTCCTTTAAGATGCTTTTAGAATGTGTATAAATTAGCTCCAACTATAATAAGTACACACACTTTTTAGTTAATGATTTGATCATGTTACTTAAACTACTATTTTATTTACCATCAACAAAATGAACAACATTTGTACACCTTTACCGCCCTTTGCACATTCTCATTTCTTTCTGAATGGAGAGTAACAACAAACATGGATATTGATAATCAAAAGCCATTACAAGCAAGGTGTATACCTCATTTCTGGAATCACGTTACACTACTATAAGTTAATTTCACATTTTCTCTGGAAAGAATAACTAACATTAGCCTGGTCCACACAATTGATTCAGTGTCACTCTGTAACGAAGTCATAGACATCCTTCTGCAAACTGTACCTGTTTCTGTTCATTTAGATAGTTAATCCATAGCAGGTCAAGACTGTGTCTTACCAAGGGCATATGGAAAGTCCTAACAGTGGGGTAAAGGTGCTCGTCTGTGAGTGCAGAGGTCCAGGTTTGGAAGGGAGCAGTGCGGTGCAGTGGGAGGAAGGGAGGCTGGGGCCTGGCTTGCAAATCTGTGACTGCAAGACCCACCAGCTTTTATAATGCCAGGCAATGAGTGCCTAGGAACAGCTGAACAAAGGTGGCCAGTTTGGTAATCTGTGGGGAGGGAGCTGTGCTATTCTGCCCTTCTGCTCCTCAGAGAGTGTGGCAGTGCCCACCTTGCTGTTTAGGGAGGCAGGGTTTACCCATGGCTGCAGAAAAGCATCTGATCTCCAAGCAAAGCAGCTTTGGGAGCACCACTGGCATGACATTGATTTGCACTGACTGTCACATAGACTATTTTGTGCACAGGGTTGTGCATGTACCAGTTGCGAACCCAAACCTTTCAGCTGGATTTCCTGTCTCTTCTCACTACAAATGTTCCAACTTAACTATACCAACATTCATATTACTTTACTGAGGCTTTTTTATTTACATGGAGCCCAGTTTTCTCCACTTGGCCCCAGAATTGTTTGTTCCCATTTCATGAAGCCAGCACCTAAGGAATCTGTAAGCCAGGACTGTAACTTCCCTGCTCTTTGGCATGTGTTTAAAAGTCACACTGCACAGATTTAATGCTGGTGGATGGTAAAGAGATTAAATTTTCAAGTGCCAACTCATCACATCAGGTTGACACAACTCCCACTGTGTTGCTGAATTTACTTGAGTCCTTTATTATGGGTGTGGGGAGAGATGGCTGAGGGGAGTTTGAGAAAAATGGTTTATTTACCAAGACAGCAAATAAGGAAATACATGTTTTAAAGTGTAAACTGTCTATTCTGAAAGGTTTGGCATTGTGCCTTGTGTGCTGTCTGCCCTGCCTGAAAATTACATAACTATGAGTGTAAACTATGTATGTGTGTGTGTGTATTTGTGGTTTTATTATAAGCAGCTCAGAGTGATGCCTGGGAGAGCTAAATACCAGTGGAATCTGCCGGGTGGAAATAATGTTCATGCACTTTCTTGCTGATGAGTTAGTAAGCCACAAAAGTACCAGGAGCTTATTAATGTGGCATTCTCAGACTGTGGCTCATGAAGATGGGGAGAATGATGTGCAGTTCTGTAAATGTGCCCCTTTCTCAAAGTAACGGCTCATGGGACAGGACCAGCCTTGTAATAGCTTGGTTCACCATTTCTTGGGGACGACTAGAGGGTTTCAACTGGTTTTCATACCAGAAGCTTAAGGGAGAAAACCCCAACAACCCTACCTTCCAAAGTCTGCCTTTGCTGCTGACAGCTCACTGTTGAGCTGGGGAGAGATGATTAAAAAGGTGGAGCTTCTCTAGTCCCCACTGGAAATACCATGCTTAGGCAGAGGCCATGATGTAGGGCTTTGACTGAGGAAAGCTGCTAGTCAAGTCTGGGTTGATAACTTGTAGATATTGAAGACAAATGTGTTAATAGATGCTCCAGCTCATGCTATACCATTTGCAGCATTTGTAAACAATGAAATATAATGCATGTATATCCTGATCCTTCATTAATCAGGAAAAAACAACATTAGAGGAAGCATCAGGGGCCCAGTTCTGCTTTCCAACATGTACACACCATAACCCCCATTAATTTGAGATAGAGTCATGCGGGTGTATCCTGAGGGGGTGATTGCATCCTGCATCAGCTACAAGTGACCGAAAAGGGGAAATAATCGGACTGATGCTGGTCATTTGGACAATGTGTATTTGATGTGTCAGAGTCGTTCCAACCTTCCAGTTACCAGATGTCCGTAAAAATTCATAGCAGGCTATTAAATTTAGCAGATCCTGTCTTAATTAGATTAGCTTCTGCTCAGCATGACAGCAGAGTATTTCACTGATGGAGGATTTATAAAGATTTCTGGTGGGAATTCTTTATGGAAGATGTAGTCTTTTATCCAGTGGGATTTACAAATGGAGAGGGGGGAGGGAGGAGAGGAAGCCCTGATAAGGACACACAAACATTGTCATGGCATGTTAAAACATAAATGGAAGCTTTTATTTTATGGATGTTCCCTTTTTATTTCTCTTTTGCAATACGGTTAGGCTGTGTGAGCATTTTTTGTGTCCTTGCATTATCAGGCCCAGCTAACATAATGGCATACGGTTGGTGGAAAACTACAAGCAAATTCTTGCTGTCAAATTCCCTCCTAAAACTAGCACCAAAGGAGTACTCAATGTTCAGTTGCCTGTCAGGTCATGAGTTATTTTTTCACCTACAGGAAACAGAACTGTACAGTTTGTCTTGGGCTGGTTTTATGTGCTGCAATCCAGCATCCATCCATCCATTGCCCTTCTTTCTTTAAGGTCACTGCAAAAAAAAAAAAAAAAGCCCACACAACAAACCCGCTTTCTTATTAATTCTGCCTTTGCCCCAGTGCCAACAATTCTCTGGTTTTCTCTGCACAGGTTTTTATGGAAGATATATACCATTAATGGTGACACTGGTGTCAGTAACAGAACGTGAGCAGCAGCAATGCCTGCGCTCTATTCCCAGTGTGTAGATAACTTCATAAAGAAAAAAAGGTGGGTGGAGGGGAGGGGAGATCTGGATAATTTTTCTTGTCATTTGATTCACCATTGAAAAGGTCACTCCCTGTAAGAAGAGACAGTCTTCCCTCTGAGATGTCTGGGGGAGGAGCAGAAATGGCAGAGCCAAAATGGGGGGGACTCTTTGCCATTGCGTGGCTTTTGTGAGGTGGCAGAGCAGCCCTTCTGAGCACAAGGGCATGCAACACCCGGAGTATGCATGCTGGCGGCTGATAAAAACAGAAAGGGACCATCCTTTGCTCACGCCGCGGGCTGATAGCATTCACATCATACACCGTTTGTTACTAGGCAACTGATTAAATATACGTGCCGGTCCTTCAAGCAGTGCTTGCAATTAATTAACCAAACCATTTTCATTTTGACTGCCGTCCGCCCTCCCCACCACCAACCACCTTCCCAAATGCTGACATCTGACACAAGTGCAAGTGATTTCATTCTCCTCCTGACCTATGGTGTAATAAAATAAAAACTCTTTGCATAGTAGATGTGGTCTACACCCGCGCACCGGACACCTCTGAGCGTCCCTGGTGGGTCTAGCTAGCAGCTGGCACACACAACAGACATTTTGCTTTGCTTTGCCAGGGCCAGTGTAAAATGAACTGTGAAAACCACAGGGCAAAGTCCAGAAGAAGTTCTCCTGGCAACTCTCTTTGAAGTGCAGTTGTACTGAAGGATGGAGGATGGGTCTTCTTTCTTGATTTTAGAACGGGGATTCCTCACCCCTAAAGTACTCCTTCTCAAATTTAAAACCACTATGGAGCATATTTGCATGAATATATGTACAGGTACATATATATTGTGACAAATATAAATATATAGCTACTAATATATATGCGAGTGATGTTAATGACCAGGTGTCACCAACTGGAAGTGCACACTCCTCTGAGCTAGCTAGTACACTGGGACCCCAAACCAGACAGTCCCTGCTCTGCTCAGCTCACAGTCTAAATAACAATGACGGGCAAAGTGGAAGAAGGGATCTAGACATCAAAGGTTGTTCAAGGTCATACAGGGGGTCCATGGCAGGGCTGGGAGTAGAAAAAGGCTTTTGTTTTGAGATCAAATTTTATAATAAAAAAAACAGCGAGTCATCTCACCCCAAATCCTCCCTTTAATTTTGTAATACAGTTGTCATATTAAACTTGTATGAAATAGACTGGAATTACACATGGAAAATGGGTAACTACAAGGATCCTGGAAGATCTGACTGTTCCTATTACACTTGATCAAATGCAACTGTCAGCTGCTTTGGCAGAGATCACCTTTGATGATTAAAAGGAGAGGACTACATTAGAAGAGGGTTGAGCACGAAACCACTCGCTGCAATCCACAATTAAACAGGAGAGGCTATTGTTCTGCTTCTGAGTGGGAACAGAGTTACAAATTTATTGGAGTTCACAGGCTTGCTGCAGAGCTTGTCTTTAACAAAATTGTAGCCCCATTCTGTATCAGAGCTTCCTACCCTGCTCAAAACCTCGAGTGCATTAAAGAAGCAATTTAGGGTTTATTTGAAGGGGGAAAAATAGAATGTCGAGTTGTGTTTCTTTCTTCCTTCCTCCCACTGGCTTTCTGCTGGGGAGGGAGGGATTTGAATCAGCAGATTCTCAATGGCACTGTCGCCTATCGGAGCTGGTATAGAATCACTAGAAACGGGTAAGAAGCAAATAATGAAGCACAGACTGACTGGCAATTTGAGGGTTTTTTTTAACGTGCTGGCCAGCAGCTGATTTGGTGTGAACTGTCTGTGGAGCCACGCTGCTTTACGCTGCCTGAGCACTGTGCCTTTGAGTCAGAACTGGAACGGCGCCTCTGAAAAAAGCGCTCTTTGGGTTTGCGAGTCTTTTCAATGAGCCGAGGCCATTTTCCACTCCTAATGGGACTAGGTTATCTTGGCCTGCTTTGGTTTGACTCTGGCCTGTCATTCTGGGGGCTGTACTCTGGTGTGAATAAAGAAGGGTTCGTGGCTTTTTACAAACCTTGCGTGAGCTGGGCAAGTCTGCGCTGTGGCAAAAGCAGCCCCCCAGCGGCCACCCTGCCTGCCACATGGGCTCACGGCCTGTGGTTGTGACAACCGCGCTGCAGGAGCAGGAACAGGTTGCCCCTTATGAGATATCAGATTAAGTCCCTCTTCTTCAAAGGTGGCTGGCTGCTTTCAGCAGTCCCATTAGAGCCATGCACTCGCCCTCTTTAACTTTCACTGTGGCTTTGCTGACCTTTGAATGAGAAAAACATTAGTAAAGAGCAATTTTATGCCCTCATAAAGAGTTATGTGTTACTAGGCAGTAATGGAAGCACAAACCAACCCAGCCAAAAGATCTCAGCCTCCTGTCACTGCTTTCTTTAATGGTGCTGCTGCATCATTAATCTACCTTGCGCTCGTCGATGGCTGGAAATCTCACCCAGCAGATGTGAAGATTGTTCACGGTGCCAGTACAGGCACTGCTCCTCAGCCCTGCTAATCCGCAGGCTGGAGGGAGAAAGTCAGAGAACACCTGTATTTCTTGCAAGTTTCTGCATGCTGCTCCTTTTTTCTTATCCCTGTAATGATTTTTATTTAATTGACTTGTAATTATACCCACTTTTCTTTTTTTCATTTCCTTCTAGTTCATCTTGCTTGTTCCATACCCATATATGGTCTGTCACTAGCCTCGATTTTTTTTCCACCACAAAGAGGCAATAAATCCAATGGGACTGGACAGGAAACCCAGCATGCCAAGGAGAGACAGGATGAATATCTCCTAGAGACAGCCAGAGGTTTGATTGCGTATTGCCCATACAGCGTATTTCAAGGAGTGCCCAGGGCAAGCCTGGAAAAACTTTTATGTCTGCAACAGTATTTCTTTCTGGAAAAACAGATTTAAAAAAAAAGCCCACTGTGTATTTTTTGCTCTTTTCATGTGTGTGGAATCCATGATATATAGAAGATGACTCGTTTCAAAATTTCAGCTAGGGCCTGTTTTTTAGAGGCAGAAGATAATCACATAGAAATGCCTCCTTTAGAAAATGCGTGCTTGCTGTCACTGCTCTCTTCAGCTGACTCAACATGGACGTGTGCTTATTCCTCAAGTTGGAGACGACTTCTATGATCTTACTGTTCCAAACACCTTAATTAAAACCACTGAGCAAGTTTTATTAATACTTTCTTGGGCTTCCAAGCATGTCTAGGCTCATTCCTGTTTATGCTTCACTGCAAACACTGGTGAACTCACTGATCACATATTCCACCCAGCCGCTCATTCCTGTAAATGCAGCTGAGATCCTGAGACACTGGGATATTGTGTCAAAACTCAGATTAACTCAACAAAATGGCGATAGATGGCACACTAATGACACAGCGACTACTCTGCATGGTCTGTATGAAAATGCACATTCTGAATCCTTTTTTAAGGGATTGTTTCTGTAAGAATCCTGTGGTATTTGTAGTCCAGGAAATCCACCCCAGGCCTTGGAAAAATATTATCTTGCAGTAAGAATATGATGCTGTTCAGGCACAACGCTATCTTACTCTGCATGCAATGACAATGGATTGCATCCTGGCACACTTGTGCAAAATCTCCATGCTTGAGAAATAACTTCTTGTTTCAAACGTTAAGGAGAGGTTACCTACATTGCTGCTAGTATAAGTGCAGGGAAAATACTCAGAAGCAGAATCCTTGGTGTCCTATTATAGCTGGTTACATTAATCACGACGTCTTTCAAATTAAGCCACTTACTGACACAGGGGCTGGTTTGTGAACGTTAGGAAAAGAGATGGATCTTTGGTCATCGGCACATGGGCAAATAAAATTCCCAGACACACACAAGCCTGTGAGTACAGCATCACTTAACTGTGCTCTCTTGCTTCCACACATGTGCAGCCATGCTCCTTAAGGGTTTGCCAATGCAGTGTAGTGTTGAATTATACAGGCTAACTCTACAAGCTAGCTCTACAAGAATTAGCTTGGGGACTGGAATTAGTCTAACAGCAGTAGCAGGATGCATTAGCTCGCATGGCTGAGTTAGCCTGCCTGGCTACCACTATGATTAGATGGCTTCTGATACCAATGTTAAGTCATGAGAGCTATCTTGGGTCTTTCGACATGGTATGGCGGACCATGGCCATCTCCTCCCCTAGCCTCCACCCAGCACAGTGCACTTTGCAGACATAGGCTATCCATACTTGCATTCAAGATCTGGATTCTTAATGGAATAAACTGGCCCAGCTTCACTGTGGAAGTCAGTGGCATAGCTACATTGATTTACATTGACAGACTTCTGGCCGAGATGTTTCGGTCTGTCATTTGTACTTACCATGCTCTACCAATCTGGGGGGCTAGTCATACTCTTACTCCTTTTAGTTATGATTCTGCTGCAGTCCTCTTTTTTTGCTTGTTGCAGTTAAGGCCAGCAGGCACTATTATGGTCTTCTAGCCTGGTCTTGCAATGATTTTAGCTTTAAGGGATAATTTTGAATAGGACTGCAGAAGCAGCAGCAGCTTCCTTCTGCTGCCAGCTGTCAAGGCTCAATCCCTCACTCTGCTTCCCCCATGTTTCAACCTGCAGACTGTTATGCTAATTTTGCTTGCAGCTTCAAGTCAGCTGAATTTCCGGCTGGCTTCAACTTAAGCTGTTTTTATTTCAAATAAATTACCCGCTTCAGTCCAGGGCTCAGTTTCCAAGCTTCCGTTCTGCCAGTTTTCAGGCTTCACTTCCAACAGCTCTGCATAATCCCTGCGGAAGGCATGTCCTCTGCTCCTCCTGTGCCAGGGACACACCGCTCCGCTTGGCTGCTCCCTGCTGGAATCCTCCTCTTCCTCCTCCCTCTTCTCTTTGGGCTTTTGGTCTGAAATCAACAGAAGTTATTTTTCACCTTTATTGAAGAGAATTCTGCTAAGTGCAGCTTGCCAATCCTCCCTGTTTCTCTCCAGACTTTGGAGAACCTTTTGTTGCAGAAATGGAAAGTGTGCCTGTGACAGTTGTCTCCATTAACAACTAGGAACAATTATGCAGTACACCTGATGGGGATGAGAGCTCCCTAGTAGGCCAATAGTCGCCAGCTTACCTTTCCTGAGGCTTAGGCAGCTTCTGAAAAATTCAGTAGTAACAAGGCTGTGATGGTGTGAAGGTAATCTTAATCCCAGACTGTGGGAGAAGGCAAAACAAGGAGCATCTGTGGAGGCAAACCTCAGTGGTTTGCCATGGGACCCAAGTGCACACCCAGACACCTCTAGCCATGGAGAGATGGGACCATGGGGACGTCAACAGCTCTCAGATCTCCAGCCACCATAGCTCACTGCAGTACACTGCCTGTGTGTGTCTCAGCAACCACTCACTCCCTAATGTCAGAGAGGTCAGCCAACTCTGCCATAGTGCCTAAAAAAACTGAGACAGTTTCTCTCTCTGAAAGGATTACATCCAAAGTAATAATCCAGACAGGTGGAAAGGAGGAGAAAATAAATACAGAGAGGTGGGGTAACTTAATTGTCGTCACACAGGAGATCAAAGCTGGGGCATTAGTCTCCCTTACTACACTGATCTCACTAAGTGGCATGGTCCTATGGAGCAGGTTAGCATATGCTCCAAGTTCAAAACTTCAGCAAGCCAAACATAAACCAGGAAATACCTACCTCTAAGAAAACTGCATGAGGCATCATATTATAGCATAAAGGAATAGCATTTCTTTGCTTGCCTTGTGGAAAGCTGACATTTTCTGTGCTGTGCATTGGCATTTCCTGTGATATTGCCACAGGCACAGGACTCAGATGGATTGCTCAGAAGCACATTAAATACTGCTTCATAGATCTAACTTTGGACAGGAATCTGTTCTATACATGTGGGATGGATAGGCAAAGCATCATCTGATACAGAGATCGTTAAAATCAGCAAAATATTATTGAGGTGCTCTGCAGAAATCTTCACTCAATATATGTAACCCAACTCTCATTTCTCTGTGATTACTCAAAAGTAAGCATTTTGGTGTTGTTTTACTCCCATTTTTTGAGACTTACATTTGGCTTGGTTCGCCTTTCATATGTGCAGCAATTTAATTTAGGAACATAGGATAACTGCTACTGTGGTGGTTTGACCCTGTCCAGCAGCCAGGCTCCCACACAGCTGCTTACTTACCCTTGCCCCCACAGCAAGATGGGGGACAGAATAGGAACAACAAAAGCAAGAATACTTGTTTAACTGGTGAAGGAAAGAGAAAAGGAAAGCCATGAGCGATCACTTACCATCTCTCCCGCAACCAAACCGATGCCCAGCCAGTCTCCAAGCTCTGGCCGCCTTGGAAGACAAAAAGTCCCTTCTTCTTCCTCTACCCCAGTTTTCAGTGCTGAGCATGATGCTATATGGCATGCAATATCCCTTTGGCCAGTTCAGGTCAGCTGTCATGGCTGTGTGCCCTCCTCTCCCCCCCTCGTCTCTCACCCATCTCTCACCTATTAGCTGCAGGAAGGAGGGACAGAGTAGGGAAAGAGAAAGCTTTGATGCTGTGCAGGCACTGTTCAGCAATAGCCCAAACACTGCTGTGTTATCAGCACTGTTTTAGACTCAAATCCAAAGCACAGCACCATACAGGCTGCTATGAAGGAAGTTAACTCCATCCCAGCCAGACCCAGTACAGATACCTTGTTTAAGGTACACTGCTTTAGAGAAGGTTGTAAGTGTCTCTGAATCAACAGACTGATGGAGGGGATTATACAGGGAACGTAGGATTCCTAGGCATCTCCAGAGGATGGTCCCTTGGATGTGTTTGGCTCTCTCCTTTCACTAGAGATCCATTTCAATACCTAGCTTTTAGATAGCTGAAGCGAATTGAGAAGATAGGCATGATCATTCATCAGTGATCATGCCTATCAATGTGCTTGTTATCGGTCCCATAACAGGTTTGATGTAGCTTATCGTTTTATGTTTAAATACATAATAACTTTAAATCTGCCTTTTTCATAATTCTCCTCAGCACTGAGTCCCAGAGGTTGATAATGTGTATTTTGCCCTTGTAGTGTATATTTTTACTGAGTAAGCCTTGATTTTGAATGCTTCCTATACGTGGATCCTACCTTCTCAGATGCAGAGCACAGCTTCTCTGCCTACCGTTAAAAATGACCAAAAGCCTGAGACTGAGCAAAAGCTCTAACCTGTGATAACTGTCAACCCCAAATAAATACTGATTTTACATGTCAATTCTTAGTAAAGATAGATGTCAAAGCCCAACAAACCCAATTACAGTGCAATAAAATATACTTCATAACTCTGGTTTAAATGTGTGCCCAAGCTTTTATAGTGTAACACGGAAAGACAGAGAATCCACCTGGCCTTCTCAGTACAATATATCTAAAGAGATATTTATTAAATTTATCTGATATATATTGTATCAATATAGCCAAGCGTGTTGTATTTCTGCCATAGATTACTTCGCTCTTCACTTTTCTGGCTGGTTTTAATGAACTTTTAGTGTTGCTTTCTTCAGCTCAGCTTTGAAACCGCTGTCCCTACACATGCATGAGTGTGTGCCTTTCTGCCTTCGCTGTGGCCAGTAACCCTTGAACTAGCTGGCCATTTCTAACCTGTTTGGAAGCAAAAATGTCTCAAATACACTAACTTCCCAGAAGTTTAATCAAACCAGGCAGCTGTTAGCGGCCTGCTGACAGGAAATGCTGTGGTATGAGCTCATCTCTTCTAGATAACAGCGAGTCCACATATGAGAGAGCTGTCCTGGCTGGCTTTAGCTCAGCAAAGACTCTGCTGGAGCCTGCGCCTGTCCACCCCCCAGAACCCGAGCAGGAGGAGCAGAGCCAGAAGCAGCCCAGCCTTGCTGGGTCCTTCGCCAGCCCACTTCTTTGTTTCTCCTTTGTGACAGGCTGGGCTGAACCTGAGTGTAATGGCCAAGGCAAAAAGTCTGCTAATAGGCTATCACAGGATTATAGCCTTTTCTTTTTTTTTTTTTTTAAACTTTTTCATAAAGACTGGTGCTTTCTCAACCACCACTGCATGGTCAGGAGCCTGTTTCCTTGAGTTGTCTGTACTGATGCCTGATGTGTTTTGGGATGTTTAAAGAAATTCAAAACCTATCCGGCTGCATGAGTATTTTGTTGTGTTCTCTACACATACTTCTTTTGTGTGTGTTTCATTTCATTCACTATCTATCTCAGTTTTCTTCATTTTTTCATCCCCTGCAATTTCTCATGCTTCGCCATTTGACCCACCTACCTAATTTTGCATGACACAAACTTTGTCACCTTTGCTCTTCACCATGGTCTTCAAATCGTTAATGAATATCCCAAGCACACATCTTATTTTTAACCCCCAGGGCACCCTACCTGTAACCCCTTTCCGTGCTGAGATGGACCATTTGTTCCCCCTCTTTGTTTCCTCTCAACCGTGGGCTTTCCCCCCCATCCAGGCAGGACATTACCTCTCACCTTGTGGTTACTAAGTTTCCTTTATAGCCTTTTCTCAGGAACTTTATCAAAAGCCTTTTGAAAGTCTAAATAAAGTATAGCCATTGGTTGTCCTTTATCCACTGTTTTGTTAACTCTTTTAAAGGCCTTGAACAGGTCTGATGTTTCTTCTAAGACAGAGATCATGCTGGTTTGTCCCTGTCATATCACCCTCATTTACTGCTCCTGCTTTATAACAATCTTTAATGATTTCCCTGTACCAGGAGTGTGTTGCTTAAGAACAGATAGCAGAGGGAGATACTTGTCTGTGGAGACTTTCCCTAACAGCCTTCTAGCTGGTTGGTTTATGTAGCCTTTAAGCCCTGAGGTAAGGAAACAGGAAAACAGATTAATAGACATAGCAATCTCCCCCAAGACACTTTTAGATAAACACAGCCTTGGGCATTTAGAAAGTCGGATTTACTACACCTTAAAAGAGGTTTCTGAAAACCACGGCTGTTTTAGTTTAAAGTATGCAGCCAAAGGCATGCACTTCTTTAATCTTTGCCACTCTTCCCCGATAGACAACCAAAAGCACAGGTCCCAGGGTTTAGAAGCAGTTGTGTATAAACTGGAAACAATCTCGGCAAGCCTTTATAACAATGAAGATCTCTTTGGGGGCACTGAAGTGGATTTGAACTGAAGCCAAAACACATTTCCAGTGCGCAAGCTGTACAGAAACAGACACAAATGCACAATTGATATTGGTAGGGTAATATAATTGCCAACATTTTCCTGGAAAAATGAGAATGCAGACAGTGATGTTTGAAGGTAGGTGGTTTTTTTATGCTCAAAATAGCACTGAAGAGCAAACCCAGGCCTCAGTGTTTGGCTCGTGCTGTAGGTCTGGGATCCCAGCTGTGACCCCTGTTGCCTGCAAAGCAGCATTACCAGCGTACTCGTCACTGGTTGTCTGTATTCCAGGGTCCCAACACCTTCTCTGTACTGTTGGTGGGTGTATTGCATACACCCAGCTCAGATAACTCAGTGGTAAGTATTTACTTTTGGGGGCCACTGGAATTTTTCATTCATTTTATCTGAGCTAAAAATCTTTGAAAAGGTGGCTTTGCCATTCAGCGTTCATCTCTTTCTTTACCCCCACAAAAGCAGGAGCATGTATTTGTTGATTTGCTTTTGACGTGGGAAAGAAAGACTCATATTCCTAGCCACTCTCATTTTGTAATTTTTCTTTGTCCCTGAGTGATCCTATTCATTCCCTCCCTTCAGTTCCCAGCAAACAGGTAAGTACTGTAATCTGAACTTAGAGCTCTGACTCCTCAAAAAGCTCCTTTCTCTTACAGTTTGTGGTCTATAGTGGTTTTTACATATTGATGCACCAATGTAAAGGGATTACTTTGTTACTTGGGAAAAGAAGCAGGGCTAAGCTCAACTCTCAATGTTGCCGTGTTGGTGGTTTAGTTTGTTTTTTTTTTTTTTTTAAATATTACGATATCCTTGAGCGTGGTCTCAATTCTGCAAGGAACTGCTGGTCCCTCTGGAGATGCTGAGGGCTGTTGGAGAGCTATAAAACCAGCACTGTTAACAATCTGAATTGCTAAAATGAGTACATAGTTCTTGGACTGCAGCGTTGGGCTGCAATTTATAGGATTCCCTTTTCGTAAGCTGGTTCCTGCCTCAGATACACCCACCTGCACATGTAATATACAGATACACACACCTGCACCCACACATGCGGAAACAAGCTACTGATATTGTGTGTTAGGAACCAGGGCTAGCACTTTATTTTGTCTTCCCTTCCAGTGTGTCTACACAAGCATCCCTAGGCACTCCTCGTCCCCAGCGTTGGTATTTATCTTTTTCTGTGCTGCCTGAAGCACAGTTTGCTCACACTTAGGTGATTTACTAAAGGCTGCATAACTGCTTGGAAATAAGCAAGGCTGTTTTTGGCAGTGCTGGTGTAGGTATTTCGGTGACCTGCCTCAGATTGATAGTGTTACTCAACGAAGAGAAGGCAGCTCTGGAAAATGTTTGAGTTCAAAAGGAAGAAGAATCCCTTTAATCACTCAGGCTCTCAGGAAACCCAAGACCCAGTGGGACAGTCTCCTCAGAGTCGAGACTGTCCCAGAAAATCAGTGGCATTTGAAAGCAAGACGACAGCCAAGGAAGGCTCTGCAGTGCTGGAGGGGGCCCCAGCCAGTATAAGTGAAATGGCTACTGCCTCTGCTGCAGCCAAAAACTGTCAGGGAGACTTGGGGTTCAGTATTTCAGAAAGGACTACGTATTTGTCAATGCCACCTTTTCCGTTTGAAATGTCTGGGAGGGTTTGGAGCAGATAATCAGCTTTTAAAACCAGTGTGGCTCAAGGATGTATTTCAAGTCTCCTCAGACTAAATTCAGGGCCTGATCCTGCAATTTCTTGCTCTCTTTCTTCTCTCTCTCCCCCTCCCAAAATACACATATCCTGTCTGACTCCCGTGAGATTAATCCAAACAGAGCAATGGCTGGATTAGACCTTAATCCCTTTTCCATCCATTTAAATCATCCTGAATGGTGAGGGATTGCGGCGTGTTCCAGCGCTGGCCTAAGACTCGTTTTATTCTGGCATCTTCTTGTTATTTTGCATCTGTTTTCTGTAATTTTTTTTTCTTTCCCTTTGGCAAATTCTCTGGCTTCAGTTGTATTTGTAACTTGCAATCTCACCAATACGGTTTGGCACTGATATCTGTCTTGAGAGGATCACTTTTCCCCCCTCTTGCTCTGCAACAGCCAGTTGACTCTTATGAAACATCCCTCTCCCATCCACTTGGCTTGGCCCTGCAGCTTCCTGGGGTGTGAATTTTGAAAGAACCAGCTCAGATTATTCACTGTTTTCTCCCAGCGGTGCCCCACCACACCAGTCACTAGCTCCCACGTAGAATAAAAAGACGGCGCTGCCCAAAAAGCGGAGGGGTGGGCCGCGGTCTAGAAGAAAAGCACACCGAACGCTCCTCGATCCGGGAGCTTCCTCAAGAGAAGCGGCGGTCACCTCCCGGCCGCCAAAGCCTCCGGGTATCAGCCCTTCGTCTGGGCAACCAGTTTGACAGGGAGCAGCTCCCCCCACAGCCCAGGCCCCAGCGGCGCTGGGGCTGCGCACGCACTGCCCCACAGCCTGGGCACAGAGCAGCCCACCGGCGTACAGCCCCACTTTTGGCCCAAAACGTTGCGCAGGGGCGTAAACCCGGCCACCGAGGGCCGCTGGCTGCCGTTTGGGGCCGGGGCGCTGCGGGAGGCGGGCGGGCCGGGGAGGGCTGCCCGGCGGGCGAGGCACCGGGGGCCGGCACGGCAGGGANGGGTGCGGTGCCGGTGCCCGGCCGGGGGCCGGCGTGGAAAAAGGGTGCGGGTGCAAGGCGCAGCTTGAGGCGTTTGGTGTGGGTGTGGGTATGGGGAGAGGTTTGGGGAGGGTGTGGGTTCGTGCGGGGGTGCAGGTACGGGTGCGTGAACGGCGCTGCCTCGCCGCCCGGCGGGTCCTCCTCGTCTGCCGCGGTACGGGGCAGAAGTTAAGCACAGTCCGTGCTGCCTTTTGGGCCTGCGGACAAGCCAATGCCCCCGTCCCTCCCAGCCCCCACGGCCTCCTGAGTCCCGTTGGGGTGAGGAGTGAGGACTGGTGTAACTGAAGAAGAAATGACTTGGCGGTTCAGGTTCCCAGCTGGTGTGAAGTGGCCCGTGGCTGCGCTCAGCGAGAGCGCAAGCCCCAGCAGGGCATCCTCCGGGGGTAAGGGATGCGGGAGTGACCTTCGGTCCCCCATGACCGCGGCGGACCAGGCACTACAGGTCTGGTCACAGCACGTCGCTTCATGCGCCGCCTTGGGAGGGTCCGCCCAGTGCTCCTCATGCTTCCAGGCTGGAGTGCAACACGGCGTGAGAGCAGGATAGGTGCCACCGATATCTGGGGGACACCCCCCCCCCCACCACCTTTAGCAAATAATTTAGTAATTAAAACTCCCAGATCATTCCGGTGAGAGGAGGTGCCTTCATTTTCAGAGATACCTTCATTTTCTCTCACGTTTTCTCACACATGACCTGCCTAGGTTTGGTGTTTGGTGTGCTTTTGTTTTGTTGTGTCCAGCTTTTGTGTCCTACTGAAGAAGTTTACTAAAAGCCAAAAGGTTTGAAGTGCAGGTTGTTGACCTCAAAATTTTAGCTGGTTTGGGTCCACTTTTTGTGTATTACTGAGATAGGTTTGTTCATGCTTAAACGCAGTTTTGGATTAACTGGGTCATCAGGAACCACCTATATGCCACTGTTTGGGTTAAATATAGTGGATTTCTTTTTTGGGGGGCTGCAGAGAAATGTTGTGTTGGCCCTTCCAGCCACATGCGGGAGGTAGTTGTGGATTTCGGAGCAGAAAGCCTTTCTAGCAATGAGCTCCTGAAGTAGGGAGGGTGCTCTTTGCTATCTGGCGTCAAACATGTTTTCAAAGTGTTGTTTGCTCATTGTCACTGGTGCCAGCCCAGATCTCCGTTTGCCAGTGCTGGTGGTTTGGCATCACTGATCTAGAGTGAGATCAAACAAGGGGGAAGATGGAGCCAGAGCCTCAGTTTATTTACCCTAGTGTGAGTGAATGGAGAGATGCCAGTGTTAAATGTAGGTAAGCAAATACATAATCTGTCACTTGGACTCATTTTGACACTTAGTAAGAATAACTTATGATGCATCCTGTTGGACTACACTAAAAAAGCAAAGACTGTGTGCATCTACTTTATCCATACGCTTCTAACTAAAGAGAAGGTTTGTAATCCATTAGCAAAGTGAAACATGAATGTTGCCTAACTCCATATCCCTGTCACCCAGGGTAACTTCCATCTCTATAATTTCCCTTCTGTGGAATGTGTTCTTCCCTTCGGCAGGAAGAATAACAAGTAGTACATGAAATACCTTAATTCTCTTAAATTGGTTGTAAGTGTCAAGTAGATATTGGACGTAACCAAAATAATGTCTTAAAACACATTTTAACACATCAAGTGAACCGTTGAGCAATATAGAACAGTTTAAGATTATACATGTATTTTCAATAGTCTTTTATTATGCATAAGATTTTGTTGTTGTTACATGCTGACAGTATGCTTAGTAGCTTGGCACAACTTAATTTTTTCTGGGGAACATTCATAGAGGGTAAACAAGCAACTCAGTTCATCAGGGGAGCTGGGAGCATCGATCTTTTGTTCTGATGAGTGTGGTCAAGGTATATGGCATCCTATATTTCACCACTGCTGATTTAGATGTGTAGCTGGGCCTCTGTGTTTTACAAACCAAAACGAATTAGGTAACTGAAGTTGTTCTGTGTTCAGATTTCCAGTTTTGTTAATTTTGTTAATTTGTATGAAAGGTAGTAGAGTTAGTTTTAGCTTGTATCTGTAAACCACTCTCTTATCTCATATTTGAAGGTATGTCCTGTACAGTCTGCTGCAGGCAACTGGCAACTGTGTTTGCAAGTAGGCAAACATTACTTAACCCTCAGATAATGCTATGTTTAAATGATTTAAATAGTTTGTTTGATTATTCATGTTTTTTCTGCTGACTTTCACAAATAGTCTATTGAATGAATTTACTACTAGCTATTGAAACAGTAGCATTTAAGTAAATATTAGACAGTATTTTCACAAGGCCATTTTCTGTTTCAAAAGACTAAGTGTTGAAGGAGAAACCTGATGCAAAATGTCATATTTTGGTAGTCAAGGAAAAGGAATATCTGATCTCTGCCTGGTATTCTGAGTTTCAGCATTGTTTTGACTAGTCTTGCAATGAATTGCTATGGACAACAAATAACTCAGTAATTCCAAATGAATAACTGAGAAACTCACAACAATGTCTGTGGATAAAAAAACCCAAAACATTTGAATTTAATAAGTTATTCACTGTGAACTATCCACCCAGCCATAGCTGTACAGTAACTCTTGTTTGTTTGGGTCTTTGGAGAACATTAGCACCTCACTTGTCTTCCATGCTCCTTCTGCACAGCAGCCCTCCAGGATACATGTGGCTTGTTGCATGTCAGACTGGTGGTTAGGTAAGGCATCTACAGTGAATGGTTTCCAGGTTTTTCCTTCTAGGCCAACAATTTGAAGAACAGCATTTCAAAATGCTGTGAAAATGGTTCCATTCCCCATTTGCCCCTGGATAGTAAATAGCAGGAGTCCTGCACTTCACTATGTCTCTTCCTCAGTTCTTCTCCTGAAGGTTGAGTCCAGGGTTAGAAGCCAGTTTCTCTTGGATTTCCTTCATGGCTGAAATTTGTTAACAAGAACTTGATTACTGCTGTGCAAGTAACTTGGGAGGTAATGGCTACTTCTGGCTATTTGCTGAAGTAATCAATTGCACTAATAGTGTAGCAGCAATCCCCTGCTACTACTTGAGGTGTTCCTCCTATTTCAAAGCATTTCCCCCCCTGTAGAATGAAGGATCTGGCAACAAAAGGCATCACATGCTGCAGCCGTTTTATCAGGCTGTGGTTGGGTGACAGTAGCTTTGTTACGCCTCAGAAGGGCTCCGTTGTATATTTACAGCTTTGCTCAACTTCAGAGCTGAGTCCTAGCTCCTTGCACACATCCCTGACTCTTTGCTTGATTTGGCTGCCCTGTGTGTGAATGTCATGAGCATGTTGACTACAACTTAGTTACGTTGTGGCAAGTGCCTTTAAGGTAACAAATCACACTTACTATTTTTAGGAGTTGTGTTAGTGATCAGAGACATGGCCAGAAATGGGACTGTATTGTTGTGTGAACTGTGCAAACATGAAATAAAGTCTTGTCCTAGTACAATGGCTGTAGGTAACTAGTAGTCAGTTCAAATGAAGGGCAGGGTGGTGATAATCAAGATAATTTTTCACTTTAACTCTTCCAGTTGACTAATCCCATGCACTTTTTTGACCAAAATATGTTCCATATTTGGCTCCTTATATTCTGCAGATATTGTGTAGCACAAGTGTCTACATCTCTGTCTCACCTTCCAGGTGCTGCCAAAGGCAAATGACCTCCATCACCAGTGTTTTCCCATAATGGGCTGTGTCTGTAATTGGAGAAAAGAAAAAACTGGAATGGAGATCTCAGTGTGACCATGCAGCTTGAGTCACTTGAACCATGTCAGATGGCAAACTATATTCTTAGTGGTCCTCCTGTGCAGCCAACATATCTTCCAAAGAGGAAAGAAGCGCTTTTTCTCAGGTGGGTGCTTTATCTTTCACCGGGAGGTTTGCTTGGCCTCTTTTGCTCCTCTGATGCACTTGTTCCCTCATGGTTTTCATGTATTCTCTGTGCCAGCAAAAGTACTGAATCTCGCAGAATGAAGACAGTTAGGCAAACAAGGTAATCACTGAGGCTTTTATCAGTCAGTGCCTCAAAATTAAACTGAGCAACATTTATCTGGGAAAACATAGCATTGCTCTGCCTGGCGAATTTCCATTGCTCTTGCATAATGTGGATACATTTGGCATAGACATACCATGAGGTTCAAGTCTCGGGAAAGGATGCCAAGTAGTCACATCTGCTGGCTTGGGTGCCAGAGCAAACACTGCGCATTGCCTGAGTCAGGGCTTATGCTTCTCTTGGAGTTCACAAGACTAGTGGAGGGAAAACTGTCTGCATAAAGGAATTTCAGCTGAATGTTCATATAGCTCTCAGGTTTCTTTGTGCTGCCCTGGGGTCTCAGCACTGATTAGGACCCAGATAACTGTTCCTCCAATACCAGCATGGCCCTTTCAAGATCAGTGAGACAATGTACCGGGAAAGAACTAGGCTGATAATTTAATGTGGCTTTTATGAGAAAAAGACGTGGAATTCTTGTGTTATATCACTTGCAAGATCCCACCTATTCTTAAGTCATGGTGCATGCAAATACTTGCTCAGACATCCAAAGTTTCCTCATAGTTCCAAGAACAGTGCCCTAGTGGGAGGAAATGCTGGTAGATTGCTCTCATTCAGAACCTTCTTGTTAGGCTCATGTAAACTCCTATCCCAAGGAAAACCACCCATTTTTTTTCTCTTCCTTGGGAACAAGATTCTGAGACAACCAATCATTCAACAATTAAATTCCTTGTTTGATTTTGTAATTCCTGGGGAATGGCTTGCCTCACAGATAATAACAACATTTTCCAAGGCTAAGTGGGGCCTGACATCTCTCCTTACTGCTGTTTAATGCATAAATGTAGTTAAATTTACAATACAGTTCAGTATGATAAACTTGGTGCACTTGATGTTGAGAAAGTAGTTACATTGTTGTTTTCTTTGCCAGTTGGAGTAAAAGATATCCAATGGAGGGGTTTAGGAGAAGGTCAGTACAGAACTCAATTTCTCCCCAACTCTGACAAGAAAAAAATTGTAAGGGGGTAAGACTGGAGGAAAGGTAAGGGGCTAGGGCAGTTGTCACAGTCCTAAGCAAGATTCCCCCAGTTACCTCAAGCCATGTGTATCAGGGATTACTTTTAAGTTACTGAGAGCAGCTGACTTTCTGTAAGCCCTCTGGAAACATAGCCAGCTGTAGGGGACATACCAGGTAGGTCACTACCCAACATCACTTCAATATAACAGGGCTGCCTTAAGATGCTAATTTCAGGAGAATGAGAGTGCGTGCACCCCACACAAAAAACCACATCACAAGCAGCAACATCACATCAAAGGTTTTGAGGGGGAGAGTCAAGGAACATGTGAGCCGTTTTCCCTGCAGGAGAACTTCCCTAGAACATTTTTGGGATCTTAAGCTGCAATTTTCCATCCTGCAAACCTACTTCTGCAACATTTCCTTTATCAGTTAAAGGCACTGATGTTTGTGGAGCATAAGTTTCAGAATCACAAGTACATATTTCTCTGAAACAGTCTGAAATTGGTATGTCCAAGCGTTCCTGGCAAAAATGGCTGAGTAGCCTTGGAACTGAAAATGAACAGTGCCATCTGAGTCAGTCGTACCTATCATAACTTCTGTGTGAGCTGGATTTAACACTTACAAAGTACATTTTGGAAGTGACACATGGGGTTTGTATCTCATTCAAAAATAATAATTAATTCATTCAGATATTTGATGGTATATGTTACTAGGAGCAAGCAGAGACTCCATCCCTGTGATACATTATTTGCTGCAAGCAATTTACACAGATGTTATTCTTCTTTTCAAAAGGGAAGTCAGCAAGTGTCTTCTGTGGGGTATACTTTATTATGACTTTCTTCAGCAGAGATCAGCACAGATCCCTGACAGAGGCATTTGTTTGTTTAATTCAGGCTTTGTCTGAGCTAAAGGAAGGGAGAGGCGTAGTCAGTGCTTAGAGGCAGATGCAGCCCAGTCTTGGTGGGTGGGAGGGGGAGCAATGCAGCCAGATAGCTCCTATCATGGTCAGCTTGGCTGTGCTTGCAGCACTAAGCAGAGCTAGTGGAGGAGGCTATGTTACTTTTCTAAATTTCTGTGCTTATTTCTGAGTAAGCAGACCTGTGGATGTTGTCAGGGGACTTCTCTGCTTGGCTGACATCTTGCAAAACTCAAGAATGTGATCTGGATCTGAAGCATTGGGAGGTTCCTCCTGAAGAGAAATACATGCTTTAAAAAGCCCTGCTGAAACAGGGTATCGGTGAACAAACTGTTTAAAGAAAAGTTTGTATATTAGCCCCCAGTAGCCAAGTTAAGTTTGCAATGAACTCAGACCAGGCTGCTCAGGGCTTCATCTGGTTGGGTCTTGAAAACTTCAAAGGATGGAGCCTGGACAACCTCTTGATTTCATGGAGAAATGACACTTGCAATAGCTTAGTTTGCCACCATTAAAGGAAGAAGATCCACACACCTTCAGTCAGGCTACTGCCTCTCTGGTACAACATTTCTCCCTGTCGACTGTGGCGTTTCCTCTTCATTAGTGAGATTGTAGGTTGTTAAGCTGATTCGTCGCAGGAAACAGATTCAGTAGAGCAGGGCAGAGATACAGAGGGAGCTGTGGACAGTTTTAGCATCAAAATCTTAAATACTAAAGCTTCACCGCTGAATCATACCACCACACCTCTGGACAGCCAAGCCTAGTAATCCAACTGCAAGACTAATATGGTGTTGTCTGTTGTCTGTCCAGTCTGTTTCATGATTTTAAAAGACTCTAGATGTTAGTGTGAGGTGTCATGGATGGCTTTTAGAAAGTTGGAAGAACTACAGAGTTTTCTGTTCACTCCAACAATGTCCCACATATCCCCTGTCCTTCAGAAACCCTGCAAACCCCCTTCCTTGCAAATTATCTTTTAAATCAAACCATTTCATTGTAATCCAGCAATAGTGAAAGTGCTTTTGTATTTACTGTGTTTCATTGCACTAAGTAGGATTTAAGTTATTTCTCGTATTCAGAATTACTACCTCTACAAGAGATCTACCAGACAGAAGCCACTTATGGCAGGATTATTTTATCACATGGATAGTTGTGGAGAAAGGGCAAACAATCCACCTGCAAAGCCCTATTCTCAAAATAATCTTTCAGTAAGCTACACTATAGAAGAGCAGTCCTAAAAGCAAAAGCCCCCACAAGGACTGTCCTTCAATCATTTCTCTGCACCAGCCTCCTGAGTATGAAATGTCATCATGGTTCAGCGTAGAGAAGCAAGTGATTTATAACTAAAATGAAGCCTGCAATGGCTAAAGGTCTACACGAGACTGGAGAGTTTGTTTGCTGAGTTACTATGCAAATTTAACAATTAAATCTTCTCTCAGTTCCTGAGGGAATAAGAGGAATTACTAAGGAGAAGGAATTTGACACGACTGAAAAAAAAAACAGATGAAAATAGGATTCCTTACAGTTGATCAGTTCTGCCCTGCACAGTAGGCATCACAGTAGTTAGTGAGAATTACTACAGAGATTTCCAGGAAGATTTGTACAAAGCGAGGGAAATACAACAAGGAAATATAAAACCTCCACCGCGTAAGTCAACTTTTATTTGTTTGTCTGTTTGCAAAACTGAAGTATGAATTTATCTTCAAGGCCTTGAGTGAACTCTACACTTCTTGCTTCTGCATCCAACCAACTAAAAATAACTAAATAACC
>VZTL01055793.1:0-19288 GCA_013400535.1 Scopus umbretta | reverse complement strand
AAAAAAATCAGGCCAGGCAAATGACGGCACAGATTGCAATTTAGATAGAATAAATGCACTAAGAAAAGCAAGAAACCCATTTAAATATTCAAGCTGAGAAAGAACCAAGGCATGCACCAGAGTTTTAGTCGCCTCAGTCATTAACCAAGCACAGATTTTAGAGATGTTCAATAAATGGAATTGACAGGTCTTCACAACACGGTTAATATGGGAATGAAACGACAAATCAGAATAAAAGGTTACACCCAATTACTGCAGCAGGAGAAAGTTTATGTGGTGATCTTACTTCAGGGAAAAGAAAGAAAAAAAATACATGGGAAGGAGGCAAGTTAAAAGACAGGGCCTGTACAATTCTTCTGCTTTATCTGTGTTATTAGAAATAAAAGATTATCACACATCCACTGGGAGATATCACTGAAGCAATGCAAGACACAGAATCATAGAATGGTTTGGGTTGGAAGGGACCTTAAAGATCATCTAGTTCCAAACCCCCTGCCATGGGCAGGACACCTTCCACTAGACCAGGTTGCTCAAAGCCCCATCCAACCTGGCCTTGAACACTTCCAGGGATGGGGCATCCACAACTTTTCTGGGCAACCTGTTCCAGTGCCTCACCACCCTCATAGTGAATAATTTCTTGCTTATATCTAAAAATCTCCCCTTTTCAGTTTAAAGCCATTACCCCTTGTCCTGCCATTACCCCTTGTCCTATCATTACATGTCCTTGTAGAAAGTCCCTCTCCAGCTTTCCTGTAGGCCCCCTCTAGGTACTGGAAGGCTGTAAGGTACATGAGGAAAAGGATCCTTGAAAGAATAGAGGGGCAGCACCAGCTGACTGGAGATTTTAATGTAAAAAGTAGCAGATCCACTATGAACACAGAGAGATCCCTACCTCCTAGGTGAAATGCTTGGCCTGGTGCTATGCTTGGCTGACATGCTATGCAAGCTTGCATAGCTTGGGATGAGCAAACCTTGGAATCTTTCTGTCCATGAGGGAAGGACTTGATAGTACCCAGGCAAAAACTGCAGTGAATCAGCATTGCTGTTGGCAGCTTTTGTACCCTTCTGAAGCTAAAAACTGCTGAAGATGGCTGCTGCATGATCTCTAGTCTCCCCTCTTCCCCAGACTGCAGATGCGGGTAAGCCTGCGATGTGCTTCAGACTTCCTTGGGAATTATTGTGTCCCTCCAGGTGGAGGGCTAGTGTCATGAAGAACTATGGAGTATCAGAGCTAAAGGTGACGGTGTGAGCAACTCGTTGCTGCAAACACAGGGGGTTTTGGCTGAAGCCTGCTAGTGAGAAAGAAGAAGTCTTGGAAGAAGAGCTGGCCGTGTGCTGTGGAGAGGGAGCAGCCAGCCAGCAGGGCTTGGATGTTAAGCTCTCTAGGGTGGCAGCTCTGGGAATTCCTGAATAAGAATAACAGTCTTTGCGGATGCTTTCACTTTTATTGCATTCAGGAAAATGGGCTTTGGGTGAAATTTTTCCTCCCTTTTTGGGGGGGTAAGTAAACAAAATTATTTTAAGATTATGCCAAGAGTACAATTGACTTACGGTGCTGATTTCTTATGCTAATAGAAACAACTCTGCAAGGCTTTGAAACTTTGGCTAATCATTCAGCCAAAATTGCTACTCTATTTTAATAATAAAGACATCTATTGATGATTTTGTTCTGGATTCACTAATCCAATCACAAATGCCTTTTCTCTGTAGTTTCTTTGTACTCATATTTCTTACTCTTTTTTTTTTTTAATATAAAAATAATTGGAAAAGCCTCAATAAATAGATTACAGGAATGGAGAGGATTTCTATTACCATGCAAGTTTTTCCCCTTTCAGCATTTGCATGATGAACATTTAATAGCAGAATACAATTAGGGCAACTAGGGAAAAGTATATGGCTTTGTGTTACATGATATTGCCTTGATTTGCCAATAGTGTGAGTGCACAAATGGACCCACAAAGCTGATTTCACTTGAAAATCCAGATTGGACACTGGCGCAGATGTTGCATGAGGACCTTTTGTGAACAGAAATGCATGTCTTAGAACTGTTCCAGGCTCTTTTTCCCACAAAAAGGAGAGATGAACTGAGGTCAGCTGATTTTTTTTTTTCCCCCCTAGTAATTTTACAGACAGGATTATTTGTAATCCAGTTTTCTGGAAAGAACTAGTTCATGCTCAGCAATTTAAAAGTTCCCTGCTTCTTTCCCTTCCAAAACTGCTGTGCTGCTTTCTGCACACAGCCCTCTGCTCTCACCTCTCCTGGCACTGTGGGCGCTGCCTTCTCCTGTGGGGGTCTCCTGGGTTCCAGCTGCTATAGGCTTATGGATACCTTCTCCTGACTGTTTCAGCTCAGCAGAGGGGGAGATCTCTACTTGAAAAGACAAAGACCTGACCAGAAAAAACGTGTAGGTCCGACTCTAAGTGTTCAGATACAGAGGACATCTGCCAGGTGATTCAGGATGCGATTGCAACAGTCTGGAAAAAACAGAAATGTGTCATTTGTGCTATGATTGCTCCACCTGTCCTCTTCTCCTGTCTCCTTCCAAACTATCATCTATACTTCTCCATGTCCCTGCTGCACAAAAGGTGCATCCCTGTGTTCCTGCCACTTCCTCCGTCCCTTCCAGGCTCCAGGTACAAAACACTGCTTTTGAATTTATAGAGTGCAAGACACATCTGGAGATCTTCTGGTCTTTTCCAGATAAGAGAGTAGACCAGCTGTGCTGTGGATGTAGAAAAGTGAAGATTGCTACACCCTTGTCGCATCCAACAGGGAAGTGCAGACACAAGGGATTGTAGGGCTAACTGTCATTTTCCCTTTGCTTACTTCTATTTTTTTCACACTGCTGAAACCCTTTTTCAGGGGGATACTATTTTGCAAGAATTTAGTCTCATGAGCTGTATTTCTCAACTGGGCAAATTTCTGCTATATTCATGTGATAAGATTATTTATAGGAACTATAACAAGTACTATTCATTTCACAGATTACAACTGCAGCATCCACATAATGGATAGTGTTGGGGTGGGAAAAATAATTTGGTCAGAAAGCTCAAGAACTAATCATATTTACAGGAAACAACTTAGTAAAGAGGTTTCTGGAAGGGTAAGGTTAACATTTTCATGTGCAGATGATACGGAGTGGTGGTGGCAGTAGGGTAGGTAGGACACAAGAGAAAAAGTCCTAGCTTTTTTTCACTTTGCTTTTGTGATAATCTTGTTAACAATGTGGGACTTCACTTTTTAGCAAAGAAGTTTATGGTTTTGTGGGAAGTAATTTCATATAGACAATATTCCAGTCTTACGAATTGGGTTGCCAAAGAACTTGTATTCTACCAGTTTTCCCTTTTCTCATACCTCTAGGGAAAGGTGAGCTCTGCTTTATGAAAGGGTGATTTTCAACTTGCTGCATGGCCATCCCACATCCTCCGGTATTGTTTAAAGGTAAATACAGCTAGTGAAACAAAAATATGTTGCTTGCCCTCCACTGTTCTGGAAAGCAACCCTGGTCTGTGCTTCTGTCTATAGTGACCATAATGTCCTTGTGATTCTGCTTCTGTCCATCTCTGCAACTCAGTAGCCCATCAGCTCTCATCAGCCTTCGTGCTTTCCACCCTTGCTCCCTGCTGCCATTCCTGGGAAACACCTGGGTCCTGGGGCTGCCCTGCTGTGCCTGCTGCTCTTCCTTTTGCAGAGGCAGAAGTGCAGTGGGGGCACTGGCTGGGTGAGAGGTTTCCCCCTTTCCCTGCTGAGCTCCCAGGGGAGCATGCGGTTGCCCAAACGCTTGTGTGCAAAGGAGGCAGCAACGTAAGCTGGTGGGACTGCAGTGGTGATTCCCTGCTCTGCCACATCCCACATCTCCCAGGCTTCCCAGCTCCAGGCTGCTGCAGGGTGCTGGGTAAGCAGGCGAGGGGCAATCTTTTCTCCTCAAACAGCATGTGCAGAGGCTGGCAGTAGCTTCATGCTTATTATTTTTTGCCTATAGCTGCTAAAGGTAATATTAAAAAGGAAACAATGACTCATAATAACTTCTTGTTTCTTTCTCTCGCTCTCTTTTTTAGGGTACGTGCATGTGTGTGCCAGTTGCATCAATTAAATAGCAACCAATTCAAGTACATTTACAGTCTGCCTTTGAAACGCCAGCCCCATACTGTACTTACCAATTAAGCATGAGCAGATTAATGGGATGCATTATTCTCTTGGGTTAACTCCACCATATTGTCATTAGGTGGATACGCCCTCATGAATCCAAGTCTTCTTTCTGTGAAAGGAAAAGAAAGTGCATACTCAAAAAGTAGGGCAATTTCTACCAAGCAGATTCAGCTGAGAGGAAAAAAGAAAAGAGCCTCCTCCCTCCCACTTTTTTATTTCAGTTGTTGTTTAATTGTTTCTTCGACCCAGTGGTTTAGTGATTTCACATCTATTTAATTAACAGAGAAATGGATAGGGCACACTGAAAAACAAGAAAGGAAGATCAGATAGACAAACGGTCTCTGTAAGTTCACAGTTCTTAAAACAGATGTTCACCTCCGCTGGCTATGGTATATCATTATCTCCAAGAACCCTGAAGAGAAAGCAAAATCCTTCATTACTCGTAGGAAAAATAGAGGAGTCTTACAGGGCTAAACAGATGCGCCAGCCTATTGCATCAGATCCCATCTTGCTGCTGTTGTGTTACTCACAAGTCAAGAAGTGTGTGTGTCTGAGGGAGAGTGAGATTACAGATAAACATTTCAGATGTCTGTGGAATGAGAGACTATGAAGAGGTGGTGTCTAAAGCCGAAGCCACTGAATGGGTGGGAGGTTGGGACAACTCCTCCCTTACTTATTTGGTGCAACAGCAAGGTGGCAATCATCTCTTGGACCTCTTACTTGGTTTTTGGACAGGGTCAGCTTATTTGTGGAGCCTGTTTCTTGCTCGGCTATTCCCTGTAGCTGCCTCAGCATCCTGACTCAAGGGTTAGGTAGTGTGTACAGTGGAAAAGCATGTTACCCATTGCTTTCTTTTCTCTTTTTTTACTATATGTTGCAGACATAAATAGGTAAAATGCCAATCCAGTGCTAAGCAGTCCTCATCCCTCCTACCTGGAAAAATCAATAGTTGTGGGAATTCCTCCTGTCCTGGAGAGATATACAAAAACACAAAAGTTTGCCTGTGTAGTCAAATCTGCATGCACAAACACATGCACAAACGCATGCACAAACCCGTCTGTGCAGACTGGCCACTGTCTAGCTCTATGGACCTTGCATCTGGTTCCCCAACCTGCGGGAAAAGAAATGCTATGTTCTGCTAGGTAAGAAGTAGTGATGACAACCATGAAAGAGCCCCTTGGAAAATGTGGCCTGAACAGTTTGATTACTGGTGCCCCAGATTTAGCTTGTCTTGTGATTATGCTTTATCACTCTTACTGTCTCCACTAACTTTTAATCACAGTTGAGTATTTCCAATCTGGCTGCCATTTCTCACTTCAGGCCTATTAAAGGAGTATTCAGATTCCCAGATAACAGAAGTGTGAGGATTTGCTAGGCAGGAGGCACTAGAGGGACCCACTGCTTCCCCTCTGGCTCCCACCCTCTCTCCTTGCATCAGAGCCCTGGTAGTGGAAAAGAGATGTTGAAATCAATATAGGAATAAATTGCCACGTGGTCCTTATTGTGGAGGCAAGGTTTCTACAGAAAATCCTTGTAATCAGAAAAGAGGGAAGATGAGATTAAACTGATTAAACTGAGAAAGTCAAAAAAGGACAACTTGAAAGATTAGCTCGAGGACGACTGAAAAGCATAATCCTCCATGCATGTTAAGTAGAACAGTCCCTCTCTGTTATCAGCCCCTTCATCTGGTGACCTTCTGTTGCATTAGCACAGAGCTACTTGATCCAAGGCAAATAGTGAAAATTGAAAAGCCAGAATGCCAGTGATTACAACAGGTATCAATATTACTGCAGTGATGGTTTGTTATCATTAGGGAGCTCCATCAGAGCTCATTCTGGAAGCAAAAGGAACAGAAAATAACAAGGTATTACATTTGTGGCAGGCAATAGAAGAAAAGACCTTGTATATACAATGGAAAAACCTTTTTCATCTGCTTCCACCACTTCAGTGGCAGAACAGGGGAAGAGATGGGGGGAAGTATGGGAAGCTTGACTGTGTTCTTGTCTCAGGGAACAATTGAGCCTCAGTGGGTCGCACACAGCTGGCGTGTGTTACCCTTTTCTTCTGGAGTGAGAGAAAACAAAAGGCCTGTGTCAGTTTTACTGGTTCAATGATTTTTTTGCCTCACACACCCAACTTTATGGCAAATCCATTCCTGTGTGGTCCCAGAAGCAGCAGCAAGCCTGGCTCCTCTGCAGCTGGACTAGCAGCCTTACAGCTCTGTGTTGCAGTGCTGCATGTCTGAGCTTAGCACGGTGTGGTTCAGGGCAGCATCTCCTCTCTTCTGCTGTGGAAATATAGGAAGGTCTGGAAGAAAAAAGCAAGTCTGCCTTAGCTTAATGTTGTTGAGGCCAGATACAGCACACCTCCCATCTTAACTAATAAAGTAAGACTCTTCCTGCACTTTGTGGTCCACTTTGTGGTGCAGTTTGCGGTGCACTTTGCACCCCATTGGCGTAAAAAAAACCCAACAAACCACCAAACATATTTAGAGGGTGGTTTCATTGTCTTTGCTTTTAAGTTGGCAGAGGCCACACAAGCTAGGAAATATGGAGTGGCACAGGTTTGTGGCTGTGTACCAGTTACATTTGCTATGAGTGATGCTTCACATTTGTGCCTGTTTTGTCCTTTTCCCTGTTCCCCCCCAAAAGTCTGTCTTTTTTTCCCCACTTATGCCCAAAAATGCAATATTCTCAGGCGCTCTTCCTTTGTCAAAAGCCTGAAAGTCTGCTGCGGTATTCATCTCTCTTGTAATGTTGCTGATGTAAAAGGAGAAGCATGACTCTGAGTCATTTAAATGTTTTGACTGAATCCTAGATTTGTCACTGAGTTGCTGTTTGATTTTGTTCAACCTGCTGCAACTCAGTGCTTCTGTTTCCCCTGCTGCCTTTTGTTGGTCTCTCTCGGTTAAGCAGCATGTTCTGCAGAGGTCAGAATTGTTTCTTGCCAGGCATTTGGCAAGGGCTTACGGGAATGTGACTGCAGTTGGAAATCGATAAAAATACTGTGGTCAACCCCCACTAATGGAAAAAGAAAAATAATATATATTTTTAAATAATTTTTCATAATTTTAAAACCCACAAGATACCATGAAACACAAAATACCATGTCACATTGAAAGAGCACAAAGCATTAGTTTGACAGCATCAGGCTGAAACATTTAGAAAAATCCAAGGGGAAAAAAGGCCCTGCTACTAGTGAAATTCTGACCAGCTCCAGGATCCAGAGAATAGACCCATTTCTGACAAGGCTTTTTACTATTAATTTGATAGATCTTATCTGCATGTAGCACTAACATCAGCAAGGGGAACTGATTGCTATAGTCTTACCTTTCTTTACCAGAGAAGAAAAGATCCTGCAACACTTTTGCTCACAGAAAGCTTTTGGCCTTCTGTCAGTAGATTGGGTCAGACCTAATTTAGGCAGAAAGAAGCAGTACTGTTGCCTTGGGAGAGCTCCTACTTCTACCATGCCTGAATTTGTCCTCAGTTGCTTGAGTCTCAATGAAAAGAGGTTTTCAGTTCAGGAGGTAAAGGGATTCATTAGATCTCATTCCCAGAAATGTCTACCTGATTGAGAAAGAGTCCCCTCAGGGGTAATGCTCATAAGCAGGGGGAGGCCGAGGGGCTGAAAAATGACCCATTTTGAAGTTTATCTAATTAACTTCAAATGTATAAGTTGGGTGTTTTGCTAGATGGATTAGCGTAATTATCTTAGCGCACCTATTCATGCTAGGAATGTCAGAAAATGAGAGAACAGAGAGGCTTAGAAAAAAAAAATCACGGTGGCTTAGCCTGTTGACTGCCCTGACACATGAGTAATTGTGCTGCAGAGGAAAGATAGAAGGCTGGAAAAGCACAAGGTGAGAAGACGTGTTCCAAAGACAAAATATTGACAGCTGACCTACAAATAAACTGAGAGGGAACCACCTTGGCTCAAACTCCCTATGTAAAAGTACTACAGAAAAATCATCCCATGTGCATACACTGCGTAAAGGCAGTACCCTTCTTCACACACCAGCAATTAGATCTGGGGTATTCATTGTAAGCTCTATATCTTTAGTTTTGCCTCCGTCACTGAGCCGTATTTAAAATAAGTGAAAGGATTTTTCTTTATCTTGAAAGTGTTTCTTCTGAAGGAGAATGGATTACTATTGTATTGTTTGGTTATGGCTTTTTTCTGATCTGTTGATAAATTAGATTCCACGCATCTCCTGAGATCAGTTATAAACTCCCCTGAAAGACAGTAGACACCTATGAAATAGCTTTTCCCAAGAAGGACTTCCAGTTAAAAAAGAAAAAAAAAAAAAAAAGGAAGGAAAAAGAAAAAGGGCAAAAGGAAAAAGAAAAAAGAAAAATAGAAGTGGGGCCAGCTTCTTTATTCCTAAGCTTGCTTTTGTAAGGGGTTGTTGTCTAGTTACGCATCTGCTATGAAACATATTAGGAGATCAGAGAAAAGAACAGCATTGCCAAGTAAACTGAGAGCAATCAATGATCCCTCCAACCATTTCTTTTTAAACAGTGGGTGCTCCAGTTGTCCAGTTTGTTCCACTCACAGAAATCATATTGCAAAGGTGGGGCTTGTGGCCAGACTTCCTGAGTGCCCGTGCTTCATGCAAAACCCAGCGGCAGCTGGAGTTACTCACCCACCTTGTTGAATGCCTTCTTTGCTCCTAATTCACACTGTCTCCATGCCCCCGTTCTGTAGGATTAGCTGAGTTTCCAGCTAATGGCATTTCTAACTGTATCAAGTGTGCAACGTTAATTTCCCCAGCATCTCATTGACTTTTTAGTCAATATTGCTGTGATCCTTTCAGAACAACTCTCCTGTTCGAAGTATTGTAAATGAGTTTAATCACTGGAATGACCTGGTTTCCAGTGGGCTTGTGCACCATTGGTAACAGTTCAGTAACCAGGTGATCAGCACCCACTCTGCCCTTGTGTGGCAAACACCTGGGGGCTTTGAGTCATGCCAGGAGATTTTAACCCCTAGATTATAACACCCTTGAGGTTGTTCAAAATTGGCACAATTTTTCCAAGAACTTATTTTTGAGTTGCAAAAGCCTGTTTCACCAAAATCTAAATTTTTCCTGTGAAAAATGTCAATTATGATTTTTTTTTTCATGAAAGAGCATCTAAGCCTAAGCACCAGACAGTGATCTTACTGGGACAAACCACTTTAGTGGTTCGTGAAATTTGTTTGATTTAATTCAGTGTGTCACTTATAATAGAGCAAGTCACCTTTATCATTAAAGCTTCCTCTTGTGTTTCCATTACGTGAAATTGAAAGGATCAAAATCAGGACACATATTTTTATTTTAATAAAATTGAATGGTTGTGATTTACCTGAAATTAATTATTCTTTTTCTTGTATTGTTATGTCAGAAAAACCTTATTTTTCCATTTGGAATTTGGAATGAAAACAAACCCCAGATTGTGGCAATTTCAGATAGTTGAAACCTCCAAGTGCCTCCGAGTGCCAAGACCAGCTTTATCTGCCTGCTTGTGCTAAAGTCATTTTACAGGTAGATGAACTTTCTCCCTTTGTTGATTTTTTCCTGCTGCTTAAAAGGCAAACATTTGTCTCTGAGTCACAGCAGAGGGCAAACAGATTGGAGACTAGTGTTCTGCCCCTAGCCTTTATATTTGGCAGAGCAGAGAAGGTAGGGGGAGATGAGTTCTGAAGTCTGTGGCATGTGGTGGCTGGTGAACTTTCAACATCACAACCATGTTCCTTCCTCATATGTGCTCCTCTGCTGTCAGTTCCTCTCAGCATCCCAGAAAAACAACTACTGGCACCCTCCACCTGGAGAAGGAGGGCTTGTCCTGGCCACAGCAGAGGGACATTTGTTCTGAAGAAGCAGATTGGTATAAAAATTTTTGTGTACACAATGATGAGAGAACTCAGAAAGAGAGACCACAAGAGGCAAAAGGAGAAGAACATAGATAGGAATTCAGTGGCTGGAAAGATAAAAAGAAGACCAGATGCTGTAATTATTTGTGCATTTTAAGCCTGTGAGAAATTTCTGGGAGGTGGCATGAAAAAGAGTTAGAATGTTCACACCAAAAAAAACAGGCTGCTTGCACTGTAAGCTCATGGCTTAGTGCCAGACTCCCATCCATCTGCCATTGCCATTGTGACCTGCAGGATACCTTAACTGTTATACATCTGGGTGGATTTTAGCACTCTCCTGGTTAAATCATCTTTGCTTCCTCAAAGGTTCTGGTTCAGGATGTGGTCTTGATTTTGGAAGTGAATGAGAACTGTAACTTTTAGTGAACTTTCAGGCTGCCTACTTGGTGCCACCTATTTAGGACATTATAGAAAACCTTTCAGCATCTGCCTATTTGAACATAAATGTGGCATTTTAAGAGCCTTGTCTTTTGATGCACTGTGTTTATGGCTGAGACATAAGCTCTTTGACTAAACACTAATAAATGTAGCCTGTAGCAGTAAACAGGACATTAGAAAAAAAGGTAACTGCTGAGGAAACAGCACTGAGCCAAGGGTAAGGTGCAGAGTTCATGTTCTAAGGAAGCCGGTGAGGAAGAGCTGCTTTCTACAACAACTACGTGCATTTTAGGACATGCGGACACAGACAGGGTGTATTTGGCATGTCATGATGTTCTTGATGCATAGACAACTCACAGAAGTCAGAACATCTCTTCATTATATGTGTTATTTCTTATAATTAGTTAGCACTGTGTACTCTCTGAGCACTGACCTTCATAATTGCACAAGCTGAATTCATACAGATTTTTGCTTGAATTGCTGAAGACAGATCATAAAAAAAATGGCTTTATCATCAGTCCAGTCTCCTGCTAGTGCTGCCATTCACAGCCTTTCTTAAATTGATCAAGACTCCCTCTTAAGTCTTTTCCCCGCTACGCCAGCAGGAAACTTACTTGAGAACCACTCTCTGATAATGCTCAGAAATATTCTCATTTACTGCATACATCTCCTCATGTCTAGGCTACTTCTCTTTTAGCTGACACTTTTCCCAGGCTACACAGGTCTGTATTTCTCCTCTTTCCATGCATTTGCAGATTGGGTGCCTGTTTGCTTCCAGCCTTCTGAACAGACACTTGAATCTGAGTTTTTCACATTTCAAGTGAATGTCAGAAGGAAGGTACTGTTAGGGGTCTGAGCTGAAGGCTGCCTTTGATTTTAGCAGTTGAAACACAAACTTAAATTGTTAAACATTCGAGCATTTCAAGAGCCTAGCTTTATAGTCCCATGGTTAATGCAGTCATGTGAGACATAGAAGAACCAGACTTAAGACCCACTGCCCTGCTTAGCATTTAGTTACCTGTAAAGTAGATGAAAATCTCTTCTAAATAGCAGGGGTCTGGTGACTAGACACTGTGAAAGAGTGGCATGGGAGGGTCTGAGCTTCCCAAGATGTTTCCAAGTGAGTCCAGTGCCACTGTTGTGGGAAACCATATGTCTCTGCATCATTATGGTCCCACAATCTCTCCCTATGAATGGTTTTCTAGAAATACACCATAATAGCAGTTGCAGCTCTCAGGACTCACAGGGGTCACAGATGCCCTCAACAGAGCTGATGCTTGGCTCAGGGAAAGAGATAATACAGCTGTAAAGCCCAGAGTCCTGTCTTCTTCAGAAATTCTCTCTTGCTTCTTTTCCAGTTCTCAGATATTTTCTTGGAGTCTTCAGTGTAGTTGGGATGGCGAGATGAAGGCACATGAATTTGTCTACCACAGGAAAAGAAGATACATATATGGAGGGAAACTTATTTGTTTGGAGATAAGGAAGACTCTTTGGGGTTTATGTATTCAGAAAGCTTTTCACATTCTGTACTCTCGATTGAGCTGGTTCAGTTGGTTCAGTTTGAATGTTGCTGCAGAGCTGCTTTGCCTCTGCCAGTGTGGAATCTCCAAGCCATCAGTGAGAAGGTATGAACAATTTATTTCAGTGTCTTTCCACAAAACCATGTCTTTTCTATGGCTTTTTTTCCTAAAAAAAGACAAAAATACAACTCTATCTTTTGCTTACTTTTTTCACCTGTTCTATGGTTTCTATCCCTGATATATGATTGACAGACAAAACCTCATAAGCAAAGGCAACTGAAAAAAACCTTTAGAATATATACTGTATGACAAAACTGTCCTTCTTCCTTTTTATTTGGCCAAGCATTACATTCTTCCAGGTTTTTTCACTTTTTTTTTTCCCTTCTGCAAAATCAAATGGGTCAGCCTTTCACAGTCTGCCCAGTGGTCAAGATGATCTGTAGTACCTGCACTCTCAGGTCAACCCAAAACACTGAAAAGGAAATCAGAATGAGGTATTTGGAATTATTATTCCATTTTGGATCATATTGACATTGGCTGTATTACATCATCAAAACCCCATGAAGCAAATGTAAATAGCACAGGCTTAGTTCAATGTTATCAAAAACCTGCTTGAGCCCAGCTGTAATGCCACTTCTCTCTTCTGCTCCCTACCCCTCCTCAAGACTCATCCCTGCCATGGTATCTGTCAGGCAATTTCAGAAGGCTAGACTGAGGGCCAGAGGATGGCCACTTTTTTAATGCCCTGCATTAAAGAGGTTCAGACCTGGGTAGGCATCCACCCTAAATAGGGTGGGGAGAGCACAAGAAAATGTTGCTCGAGATGATACCTTGTGTGCAAAATCAAGTCCTTGTGCTCTGTCCCTGGTGGTATGAGCTTGTTTCCCAGCAAGCAGCAGCCTTTGCGAGAATGCTGCCTCCTTCTTTGCTCCAGCTTTTGCCATCCTGATTCAAGAAGCATCAGCTGGGGGAGGAAACATGGGCAGTGGGTGGGAGAGGCAGTGTCCAGCCTTATGAATGGAGCACCCAGCTGCCCCTCAAAGCCCACTCCATGGGGATATAAGTGGGGTACAGATGCTCTCCTCCCCAGCCGTCTCACACTCCTGACAGGCTTGGAGCTCTGCAGTGTGGCATTACTCAAAACAGGCGTCTGGCAGCGAAATGACCTGCACTTCCTACAGCAGAACCTGGGAGGGCCAGACAGGCTGCTGCTATCTGTGGTGATGGTTGGCTGTGACCAGAGCTGGCACCCCAGGAGTTGGAGGCACCTCCTCACCTGCTCTCTAGCCCCCATAGCAGAAAGAGGCAATCTGGCTTTTCAAGGTCTTTCTCCAAGTCTCAACTCTTCTACTCCTGCCTGTACCTCTCTCATTTTGGGAGCAGCCTGGTTTTAGTTTCATTGGCTTTGCCTATGTTTTTGAGAAGTTTTGTGTCAGCCGTCTGTGTAGCAGAAGTTGCAGGTGGATGTACTGATGCTAGCAGGAGCTGTGCCAGCCCTTTCCCAATGTAACAGCAGAGCAGTGGTACTGATGCTGTAGGAGTTAGTATTGTTGTCAGTCACTCCTTCTTTAATTCGGTTTGAAATGAGCTCAGTAAAACTGAAGAATGGCCTAATAGTTAACTGCAATTTGGCTGAATGTCAAGTAGTGCCTTTGGGTCTGTAGCAATTTGCAGTGATTAAACCACCTTCTTAAGGAACCTGTTTTGCTGAGCATTTTGAATCCGTGTTTTTAATGTCACTTTGGTATAGAGTATGAGTACAGGGCACAAAATGGAATCAGTGTTGTTCTTTGAAATTGCTGACCTATATACATGGAAAATGTTAAACGATGGACTATTGACTCCTAGATCCATGACACGTCTAATAAAGGTGGGACATGCAAAATACTTCTTTCCATAATTGATGAGAATGATTCCAAAATAACACACAGACAACCACACTTACCAAACCAAGTAACTTGTACTTACTACACATTAATGTCTGCACTGATTAGGAGTTGAGGACTAATGATCCTTTGCTACTAAAAACCCGCAAAATATTTAACAGTTGGAGCCTTGGAGGGGATACAAACAGTAATTGCTGATCTTTGGGCTGGCAAGCTTTCCCTCCTTTTCTTTCTGTTTGCTGGCCTCAGTGATGGCTTGCAGTCTGGAGGCAGATTTTGCCCAGTCGTTCCCAAACTCCTTGCAAGATATGTAGGATCTTCTGCATTTTTTGAAGAAATACATGATTTGAACCACTCTGCGGATCCCTTAGCCATTGTGTGTCATGCATCCCCATGATTTGCAGTGATGGAGACAATATGAAGGGCCTGGCAGAACTGCCGCTGATTCACCATCCCTTTTAACAGATCTCAATAAAATTATCCAGCTGATATCAATAAAGATTAGAGGCCTCAGTAAAATTTTCTTGCAGACCTCTGTAAAATTTACCTAAATGGCTCTAGGCTGGACTTTCATCTGGTGTAATATAAAGTAGTTCATTGGAGGTTTATAGTGGCTGAAGATGCATTCCAGATACTATAAAACTGTATTCTTCACACTAAAAGTTGCCACAGTAGTTTTCATCCCCTTACTCTACAAGTAAGTCCTTGTAGTTGTTACACTGGATAGAGTTGCAACTTTACACGAAGTGCTGGCAAAACATATAAGGATCACAAGGTATTTCCAGATGTTTGCAAGTGCATAAGTGCAAGAATAATGGGGTTGCTGCTGTTGTTGTTACTGATGTGTGCAAATGTGACCAGGAACCCTAATCATGGACTGAGCCCTGCTGTGTTAGCTGCCATTCAATACCAGAACAAAAAGATGATTTGAACACTCTTTTGAACAGAGACCAAGTTTTACATTGTCTATTCTGGAGAAACACGTGAGCGTAAATAAAGGCAAGTCATCAAATACACTATTTGCCCACAGCTACTGTGTATGCCTTGCATGCTGCAGGCTGGATAAGCATGTGCCATTTGCTGTCAGCACAGGTCTGTCTGGATTGAAAGGGGTTCTGCTGAGTGCAGATGTAGCCAGAGAGAACCTTTTGTTTGTATAAGAAGCTTACTGACACTAATTAAACATTTTCTTTATTTGGAAAGCAGACAATTCATGACTACCTACATGCCCCCAGATTTACACAAATAGTTGATTACAAACCTCTTACGATCTGGAAGACTGAGAGGGAATTCCTATTTTAGCCGTGCTGAAATGACAGAGGTAGGCAATTCAAGTAATGGCCTGTTAGTTGGTTATTAAATATTGCTCTTCAGCAAAATTGCTAATGATGATTGTCTTTTCATGCTACTTTTAAAAGAGTGCACAGTATATTCTGAAGAGAGATTATCTTGGATACAGAAGGCCACTAGCTTGAATACTGTCCAAATTAACCAATTATCTGTGACAATCAACCAACTCTGCCAGGCCACACAGAGATAAGTTGCTATATAAAGCTCCATGCTTTAAATTAAATGGCTAATGGTACAAACATGAAATTACTTAGGATATGAGACTTGATTTTTAGAGGAAGGATAAACTTTTAGTAGAGGTGGAGCGCTTCCTTGGGGTATAAGAACCATTGTTCTGGGTAAGTATCTTCATCACCCTTTAAAAGTAGTTCATAAAAACTGTCCAAACATAGCTTATCTAAAATCTTTCAGCTAACATCATGGCGGCCAGCTATAACTAGATACTGATCTGTTCCTAACTGTTGAGCCTTTCAGTCTGAACAGACAGAGGCTTGTTCTCCATCAGAAAATCATGCAGTTGGTCATCCCAGCTACTGGAGAAATCCCTACTGATGTGGTGGCTTTTTTCATTAGTGCAAAAGCTGATACAAGCACATGCACAAACAGCCATCAGTAAGGTTATAAGTACCACCAAAGCTTCCCATACAATTCTGGGGATTCACAAAGTATCCCAGGAATGGATATGCCATGGCTGATCCCCGCTCACAAGATATGGATTCAAAAACTTTTTGTGCGTTAATAAAGCACATACTATATTATCTCTCTTCCTCCACCTGATTGCAATGAGACAGTCTCATATTTTGCTAGTGCTTCTAGCAGATTCATAAAAAAATGTTCTCAAGAGGAACGGAATGATGGATGAATCTTTACCTTGAAAAATAGTGTCTTTACTTATGCCATAAAAAATTCTATAGAATGTGCTTCTGCTAAACTACCGAGTTTGCATTACAGATGAGAATTTCTTGTATAAAAAGTGATCATTGTGTTTTTATTTTAAAATGTAAAATATCCTTATCCACGTTTCTTGGCAAGCAATATTCAGACATTACTTTAGCAGATCCTCTCAGCAGAAAAATTTTCTCAAATTCCAGGCACTGGCACTGCAAGTACTTTCAGTATGGAAATGACAGATTACAAAAATCTCTCCATGTTGCTGTTTAAACAAAGGTGTTTCTGCAGTCATAGCCAAAGAAGGATGTATGGAAGGATAAGGAGTTTCTTCATAATAAATTTGAATAATATATGCTGGAGTGAGTATATTCAACTAAACCAAAGGAAGACAAAGCAAAACAACTAAGAAGAAGGAAAAACAGATCAAGGAAAGCTATGATCCTGTTAACATTTCAGGGTTGCTAGAAGATAAGTGTAAAATCATTACATCTGAAGATGTTTCTCCCAATAAGCAATGTGTTTTGGATAAACAGTGCAAAAGCTCAGGAACTGGGAAGGATAAACGTATTGGACAGCTGCTGAGTTGCCCACCTCTGGTTTAAGAGACTGTTTTGGGTAGCAGAGGGAACTGGGGGTGCAAAAGCAGGACAAGGGTGCTGGGAAGTAAGTGTGGTGAGACAGATAACTGTGGTGAGGCAGAAGCTTGTCCTGTTGGGCAACATAAGCAGTAGGGCTGGCACCTGAGGACACATTCAGGACAGGGATGAAGGAGAGAAGCACATTTAGCCCTGCACACATCACAGAAAACTACACTACTGGTCAAACACATGAGCTTTACCTATGCTTGCTGGAAACCTTTATCCCCTCTCCCTGCAAACAAAGCACCATGTGCACCTATTGGCAAAAAGAATATTTGTGCTCTGTATGAAACTAGAGAAATGTTGATTTGTGACAAGGAAAGGAATTTTGATTCACTGCATCTTTAAAAAAGTTAAAAAAAACAAAACCAAAAAACCCCCAAAACATCAGTGACCAGGCAGAGAAGTTACTGTGAAGAAACAAGTCAAACAGATACAAGGTTCCTCTCAGAAGAGCTTGCTTGCTAGGACTCACCTGCATCATAAAGTCCTGGTTCAAGTGTCCAGCCTCTGCAGAGGACATGTGGTACTGACTCCTGCTGCAGCCTAAACTGAGAGAGAGGGAAGAAACAAGCTGCAGGAAGAAGATGCTGCCTTTGCTGGGAAGAGGTACAGAAGGGAAGAGGAGGAGGAAGGGCAGGAGTAATTGTGAGCACAAGCCATGGGCCAGCTTCTCCTGCCCCTCAGTCGGCTGACATATGGCTCCATAAAGTCTTTGCCCTAAACCTCTTCCTCATCCTGTGCCCAGTCACCAGCACAGCAATGAGTTTTGCCAAGGAAATGAAATATGGGTTTAAATCACGGGACCAAGCCCTCATTGAATGTAAATGGGAGTAACTCTGAAGCATTCACTGGAGCTGGCTAAGGATCTGTTCCTCAGATTTCAAGATGCTTTTAAGTATTGAATATGAACAACTTGCCACCACAGATACACCGTGTTTTAGAGTGGATTTTTCACTGCTCCAATGTACCTATTAATTGCAGTAATGTTTTGCTGCACTCCTTTGGATTAAAATGCTATTTCTAAGTGTCAGTTAATGGGGTTTAGTGAAAGCAATTTATTAAACATTATGTACTCAGTTTAAATCTAACAGGGTAACTAAACATTAAGGTAACGGAGGGGGGGAGGGAAATCTATATTGCTCTAATTTGTATTGTATGTTCTTTTCACCAAGTATAATTGCTATTGACTGCCTAAAGTGGCATTCTGCAAATCATGAATAACCAGAAAAAAGAAAAATTGCAATTGTATGTAAAAAGCAGTGTCGTGGCTTACTAGCATAAACATGGGTTGAAGAGCCAAGAGTTATGCAATCTGATGCTCTGCATTCATTGTTTTTTTTCCCCTCTCTAAGATAGGGACATTAATGACTATCCAGTTCTCAGTGGTGAGAGGAGATGGTGAGCATAACAGATGTGTGCGCATTGTATTGGTAATGCAAACAACTACAAGGTGGCTAAAACCAGACTGATCAAGCGTCTGTAATTGTACAAAGGACAAGGTGGTGTCATGTCATGGAGTGGCAGTTCTTTTTTTTCTCAGTGCTGGATGATAAGCTCTGTTTTGTTAATTTCAGCAATGGGTCTCCCTTCTCAATGCACAGCAGGTTAGATTGCTGTAGCCATAAGAGAGTTGTGTTCACATTATTCCATGTGAGTAAGGGAGGACCCAGTGTCCAAAGTATCACTGCTATTGAGAAGACTTCTAAGAAAAAAATAAAGGCAAAAATCATACCTTCCTTCAAATCCACGGGATTTTATCTCTTATTTAGAAAAAAATTCTCCAAGGTTTTCACTAGTAGGAATGTCATTATTCTCCATAGTGTATCACTTGGTATTTGATACCCATCAAGAAATTGACTTGTGAGAGGAAAAATCTGCTTTGCTCTTCTTACTGTGTTAACCAAAACTTCTTTGCAGCTCTACATTTATCCAGCATAGCCCTGCATAAATAATGTCCTGCAACTTCAGAAAACTCATCAGCAGCCTGTAAAGATGGATGTCAAAGATAGGGCCCTCATTCTCAAGGGTTTTCTCCACCTTTTTTATGAAATCTTACTGACCAATTATGATGCACTCCCTTGTATTCACTAACATCATCCAAAGAACTTCTCCCCACTGACTCTTATTCATGGCAACTGATTGTGCACCTAAGAAAAAAAAAATATTGTTAGGAGAGGAGTTATAAGTAGCTGTATAGCAGCCTTTTATTCACAAAAATGTAGATTTTAATATTTCATAGAATCATAGAATGCTTTGGGTTGGAAGGGACCTTTAGAGGTTATGAAGCCCAACCCCCCTGCAGTAACCAGGGACATCTTCAACTAGATCAGGTTGCTCAGAACCTCGTCCAACCTGACCCTGAATGCTTCTAGGGATGGGGCCTCCACTACCTCTCTGGGCAACCCATTCCAGTGTTTCAGCACCCACATTGTAAAAAATTTCTTCCTTATACCCAATCTAAATCTTCCTTATATCCAATCTAAATCTACCTTCTTTTAGTTTAAAACCATTACTCTTTGTCCTGTCACAACGAGCTTTGCTAAAATGATTGTCCCCATC
>VZTL01055790.1:45687-73748 GCA_013400535.1 Scopus umbretta | reverse complement strand
AATTAGCTATAAAAATAAATACTATGTATCAGCTATGTTTAAAGTGTGTTTCTTGGTTAATTTCTGTTTACATATTTTGTACAAAATAATATATTAAGTTACACTGTTAGCCATGGCTGTTTATGAGAGACAAACCTCCATGCTTTAAACTATTATTACCTCTAGAGAGATGTACCAACTTCACAGGGATTATACTTGCTACTCTTCAGAAAACCGCAGCTTGTCCTGTCATTGCTGAATGAGAGAACCACTGTGACAGTTTTCATCCCTAATATTCCACAAGATGATAGAAGTTATAATTACCTCTTTTTGCTCTTTCTTTTGGTGTGCCTCTGAAAAACAACTTATAGTTTCAGAAGTCTCAGAAATCTGACTGAAGCCACTTGAACTCTGGTACTGCTCTCTATGTCTTAATCTGTCTCCCTGCATGAAATAATGCAAAAACATTAATTTTCCACATTCTTCTTCTTAACAGTCATTCTTAAAAGTCAAAATCCTTTAACAGAATCTAAAGCATCCACAAAATGTAGCATGTTTGTCTTTTTACAGATAATTAAATGATATCCCGAAGAGGCATGTAAAAGAACTGTTTCTTCTTTGATTTCAAATACTGTGGTCCTGTGGTTATATTGTGCAAATGTACCATTCCTCAAGATCTACATTTAACCCACTGATGGATTCCTGCATCCAATTCACTAAGTTCTGATGAACTGGCTTGGTAGCAATCTTTGTAGCTGGACCCCAACAGTCTCATGTTCTAGTTACAGGCAGAAGAGCTAAGTGATCCCAGTCAGCTCTCAGTTCTTTTTGCCACTACAAATTCCAAGCAATACCAGATTCTACTGTGGCAGGGAAAGAATTTCTGTCATCAAATGTTCATGGACAACATATTTCAAATAGCCACAGATGATTCTAAGGTGATCAGCAATTTCTGCTTCTGTCCAAAGATATTCCACTGATGATGCCTCCTCTTATGACCAAAAACGTAGAAAATGGATTCTACCAGTCCACCTAGACATTCACCATATGATAATCCATCCAAAGATAGCACCTGCTTTTGACATTTCTGCCATGGCATAATACTAGGGAACTGCACTTTGAGCCCAAATAACTGTTCTGACAGATTTAAAATATGGTGGTATCACAATCATAACACAACTGACACTTATAAAATACAATCTTTAACAAGCTAATCTAGGTACGGTACAGTCACCAAAGCCTGGTGTTCCACATGAGCTTGCTGCTCACACATTTGGATGTTTTTTAGATGAGCTAAACGCCATATTGTCACACATTTACACCACCTCCTCTACCTATGAAGAAAAAAAGCACGGTTGCAACATCTTAGGAAAGCTCATTCCTACTTGAGTGTAGTAGCTGGAGAAATAAGCAGAAATGAATAAAAAGACTTAAATGAAAATCATAAGCTACTTTCTGTAAGAGGCTTTCTGTCTTGCTTTATGTGAAGAACCTGCAAAACAGCACATTCTTTTGTTGTATAAGCCAGCTCCTATTGGTACTTCCTTTAGTGAGGGTCTGAGAAGTGTTAATATTCTTTTTGTTCACCTTCTGACAAAAGGCTGAAGGGAAGGTATATTGAAATCTGCTGCTTCTTGTAACTACTGCCTGTGAATAAGGCAGGCTTCTAAAAGAAATTAAGTTGAGGTCATTGTGTGCTGAGCTGAAACTACTACTGGATGTTTCACACACAGCTGTAGTACTGTCAATGGGCTAAAAGGTATGACCCTTACCTTCTAGAGGCAAAAATATTTGTATGGGAATAAGAATCTCAGAGGATGACCCAATGATTCTGAACTAAAATGCATTCATGCAGATAGATCATCACACTCAAAACAGTATTCGTATCCTTTCTAAGCAATTGCATCATGTATAATAAAAGTAATGATGCTGTCACAAACAGAATTTCATTAAGACATCACCCTGCTCAAAGGAAAGTAATGGGGTAAGATTCCTTTTTATTAAAAGTAGAGCACATCATTAGAGAGAAGAAAGCAAAAATAAGGGAAAAAATAATCAAGAAAGCAAAACAGGAGAAAACATGAAGTGCAAAAGTGAGCAACATGCAAGTAATATGGACAGCAGCAAGGGACGCTATTGAACGCAGTGAGGACACAAAGGGCTTAATTCAGTTGCTTGCCCTGAACTGCCTAGTATCTTTTAAGATACCTAGGGGTACCTCAGACATACACATGGCATAGCTAAATACAGCACAGGATCTACAGGAACTGAGAGACACTTTTTTGGAGGTGCATTTGGAAGCCATATGAGATAATCCAGCACCTCAAATGGCACTTGATATCTATGAGGCAAGTAATAGGTGGAATCTTGAGATTCAGATATCTAAATGGAGTAACCTAATTGTGTCTGATACCTAGTGTCCTCTGAGGTGTTTCTACATACCCCTGGCCTCCAGATGCCAAAATGAGTTCCTATAGCTCCTGTGTCTTATTTGTCAGTCCCATGTGGATGTGAAAGACACTTGAAGTATCTCAAATATCCCTAAATGCCTATGTGCAGGCAAATGAATTGCACCATTATTGACTATCATAGCAGTATAAATGCCTCACATGCAGAAAGGCTTGAGCTTAATCCTGCCCAACACAACAAAATCAAGAGATATAGAGGGGAGTCCAAAGTATCAGAGGTGAATAGGGGGTTAAAAAAAATTAAGAAATTATTTTTTTAAGGTGAAGCTTTTATTTGTATTCCCTTTGGATTCCATGCAACCAAGAAGCAACAAATAAGCAGCACAAGAGGCCTGCCTTCTAAAAATTCCAGGTGCCATCTGTAACGCAAAGGAGACAAAAAGAAAGAATGCCTGTCTTGATCAAACTTCATTTAGCAACTGACAGCAATAAATGGAAACAAAACAGACAGAAGCAGAATTACGGCTATCAATGAGGAGAATGATGAAAAAGTGGATATTTAACATCTTATTGAATAACTAAGACTATTTGACAGCTCTTGCATTTTGAAGCTACTAGAAGAACAAAGAAAGTAAAATGGCAGAAATTACAGATGGGATAACATTTATTGTTGAGTCTTCAAGATTACACTTACAGATGCAAGTTACAATAATGTTTCAAATATTAATATTCCTTACCTGCTTTCCATATTCTATTTCTGTGCATACACTGAGCTCATCACCACCTTCATTGGTGTAAGTCTCTGCTACTGCAATGGGAACACAGGTACTACGACTGGTTAAAAATTCTTCATATTTCCTTGTTATTGGAGAACTCTCTTCAGTATCGTAATACCAAATGCCAAAGCAATTGTTGTCTATGTCCTTTCTGACATCTGTCATGGCATAGTTATTTTCCTCTATGTCTTTGGCAGAAATTTTCCCCAAAGTCTTCTTTTTGTCTGTTGTTTTGAGGCTTTGTTTCATTATTTTGCCACAATGATCCAAAATTCTGTCCTTCACAGACTGCAGGCCCTTGTGAATTCGTGCAATGGCAATCTGACATTTAGTCATTTGTCCAGTTTCCTCTTGTCCCATTGAGGAGTCAGTACTGAACGAACTCAGCAGCAAGGCAATGAATAGGTTGAGCACCTTGAAATAGTTAAAGTAAGTTGGAGACACTATGGCTAACAGAAAAGACATTTCAGAAAACCCTCCTTAGATAAAAAAAATCTCAAACTCGCTTTCATCAACCACTGCAATGAAATTATTTACTATTATACTGGAATATTAATATAGTATGACATGGCTCCTTCTGGAAGGAAAGGCAGGAGAAAAAGGAAGGAAGTGAGGGTATGGGTATATCAAACATATTTTCACATGCTCTGACGTTCATAGTGTACGAGGAGGTAGATATGTTGAAAAACAGCAAGCAAAGATAAATTTTAATAACACCACCATCAAAAAGAGTCTGGTATAGACCAAGAAACCAAGCAAATGAAAAAGATTTCATCTTCCCCTATACACATTAGATCTACTATATGTCACACAAACAAGAAAATCTGGGTACTGTAAACTTTTGATAATATAAGGACAAGTTGATAAGCATTAAAAGAAATGAACAGTTTGGTTATTTGATCCTAGCAACACCAAAGATGAAGAAATCAGACACTAAATTATCAGAAGCACTGCACTTCTGTACTCGGGGTAGAAGGAATAATTTTGTGTATGTTGCTTAGCAGCTATCTCTTGTGTGAGAAAGACAAGGGAAAAGGCAAGAAAGACAGAAAAAAACCGCCATATATTATGTAACATCTAGAAAAGAGAATAGTGTGATCACTCTTCAAACAACAAAGTTTGCTTTGGAAAAAAAGATGCTAGTGTAAGTGGATGCATTCAGTAGGGAGTGAAAAATAGCTTGAAACTCACCACTAGGTTTCCTATCACCAGGACTAGCAAGAAAATGGGAAGACATAGCCCTTTTCCAGCCACTTCCATACATTCCCACATGGTTTCAATCCATTCTCCACATAATATTCGGAATATAATCAGGAATGAATGACAAAAATCCTTCATATGCCAGCGTAAATGCACACTGGTGCTTATTTTATGGTAATTATTCTCATAATAAGTGCCCAAAACCTGCTTTCCTACTACAGCAAAAATAAATACAGTGATAACCAAAACCAGAGTGAGGTTACCCAGAGCACCAACTGAGTTCAGAATTATCTTCATAAGAGTATTTAAGGCTGGCCAGGACTTTGCCAATTTGAAGATCCTGAGCTGTAAGTAAAACACAAGAGAACAATGTGAGTGCGAACACTGCATAGATAGCACAGTGCACACAAAAAACAGACCCTGCATTTATCATGCTGTCTTTACTTCACTAACTCCATCATAATTTTTTCCCCACAGAAAGGTTTTTCCTTGTTCTGATCCAAAAGCGCTGTGCTTAGAGCTCAGATGGTTAATATTTCTGAGAACAGAGAACTGCCAAAGAAAGCTTTCAAATTGTTTGTGTTAGATACAAGCTAGAAAGTTAGATACAAGCTAGAAAGTTAGATACAAGCATGTGTAAGTCTACCAGTATTAATAGCAATAACAATAATAGTAGTACTAATCAAGTGGCTTATAGGTAGTGGATGATGCTTATGAAATAACTGCATTTTGGACTAAATCAAATGTAGTCAGAGAAAAATTGAAAAAAGAATTTTTTCTACCTCTCACCCAACAGACTTAAAATAGCATCTGAAGAGCCAGATGGGATCTATTCTATGCACCATCATGAGTAAAAAGGACATTTTTAGTCAAATTAGCATTCAGGCCTGTTAAATTCACTCAGTCCTGATACACAAGTTGAAAAAGAATTCAAGTGAATTTCTACATGCAATGAATCCGAAAAGCTATGAAGAATGTTAGAAGTAATTAGTAAATTTAGCATTCTAAATACACAGTAAGGACATAAGCAAAAAAGTAATATTATACATAGATGTCTCAGAGGTACTCCTCCTTTTACTTAAGATGGAGGAAAGCCTTGAGGAGACCTCAAGGCCAAGTCCAAGCCTTGAGGAAAGCTACATTATTTTACAAATCTCAAAAGGAAAAGCTCTGCATGAACCTTTGCTATCCTTAAGCTCATGAAAACACTCTGATAATATCTTTTCCTAACTGAAGATCTGAAATGTGGTTGAGCAGTGAGACTGTACAGACCTAACAGGGAACCAGTGAACTCTCTGCTAGGTCAAATCTCCAGGGGGCACACTGTGCCAGAGGGTTTGTAGCATCCAATATACACAGTATAATAAACATATTGAATGTATTCTTTAATATTAATTTAATATTCACTCTAATGAAATATTCATGTTGGCTTACTATATAGTAACAAAGAGAACTGATTTAAGCGATTCTCAGTAAAATAATTTGATGGTATTTCTCTGTAATCTGTTACAAATCTATACAACACCTCTACTTTTTAAAAAGAATAAAGAATTAATTACCAGCCTGAAAAATGACAGATTTTCTTTAAAGCTTATTAGGCCAATCATAACAACTATGCTGTCAAAAATATTCCATTTTTGCTGAAAATAGTTGTAAGGATCTAGAGCGATGATTTTCAAGACCATTTCTGCTGTAAAAATCAGGGTGAAGACCTGGAAAGAGGAAAAAGACATTCAGTAAAAAGTAACCGAAAAAGTATGTCTCCTTATGGGACTGTCCCAGTATAAATATGGGGTTATAACTCCATATTCACTCTAACATTGACCTAACTTACCTTGTCACTTATAAAAATCATTCGTTGGTAATGGCATGGCATGTAAGGGTACTCTAGAGCCATGAATAAGGTGTTCACGATAATGCAAACCATGATTAAGAGATCAGCAAATGGATCCAAAATTACTAATTTCACCTTCTCTTTGACTACTCTCCAGAATGGACAACAATTCCATATCAGATACGATTGAGCAAAACGTTTACATAATAAGGGGCATTTCAGTCTTGACTCCTGCAGTTCTAAATGACAAAGAGGGAAAATGTCATACAAATAAACTTATGTGGAATCTCATAGTATGAAGAAATGGACAGTCAGAGAAAAGATTGAAAAGAAAAATCAATCTCGTGTGCAGAATGGCATCACTGAAAATTGTTTCACTCATTCTACACAAACTAATCATAAGCTATTTAAAGGTCACCATCAACAAATCTCATAATTACAGAAACGGGTGATACTACCCACATCTTCATATGTTTATTATACTATTGAAGGATGATAAAGGATCTGCATAAAGGAGAAATAACTTAACTGTCCCTGGAAAAACTGAAACTTGTTTGATGAATTGCATCGGTGCAGTCACAGACGCAGCATGGGTGGAAAAAAGTCCAGAATAAAATGAAGAAGGGTGTCCCCCATATCTTGGTGTCCATAGCTGAGGATAGGGTTATAAATCCAGTTGGAAGGGACCTCAGGAGATCTCAACCCCCTTCTCAAAGCAGGGTCAGCCATGAGGTCAGAGACTGCATAACCTGTTCCTCTGTCTGACTGTCCCAAGGTGAAAGCTTCTCCTTACACACAGTTTGAAGTGCTTGTCTTTCAGTTTATGTCTGTTATCTCATCTTCTTGATAGTGTCTTCCTACACACTGGAAGACTGGTATTAACTTCCACTGAAAACCCTCCCTCCAGGCTGAACCAGCCCAGCACTGGGCAAGCGCTCCATCCCCTGACTTGCCGGACCTCTACTGAACCCAGGGTATTTCTTGTACTGCGGATCCGGGGGCAAACTGGGCATAGTATGTGGTATAGCAAGTGCTTAATAAAGGCTGATAATCACTTTTCTCCTGACTATGCTCCATTTACTATAGTCCAGGATACTGTTAGCCATTGCTGCCACAAAGGCATGTTGCTGGCTCATGCTCAGCTCGCTGCTCACAAGGACCCACAGGGCCTTTCCTGCAGAGCTGCTTCCCAGCCAGCCAGCTCCCCGACTGTATTGTTGCGAGAGATACCTGCAGATATGCAGAAGTTTACATTTGTTCTGGCTGAATTTCTGTAAGGTTCCTGTTGGCCCATTCCTCCACCCCGTCTAAGTCCCTCTAGATGGCAGCTCTTACCTCCAGCGTATCAAGTCGTTCTCCCCCAATTTGTTGTCATTTGCAAAATTTAAGAGCAAGCCCTCTGTTGCCTCCTCCAAATCACTTAAGACAAGACGTGTCCTAGGATACACCCTGTGGTACTCCACTTGTTACCTGCCTTCAGGTAGCATATGAGCTGTTCACCAGAAACTTGAAGCCCAGTCCAACCGTTTTTTTTTTTGTCCAGCTGGTTGTGCACCCATGCAGACCCTAACAGCCTAACTTGGATGAAAAAATACTGTGGGAGACAGTGCTGAAAGCCTTGCTAAAGCCAAAGTAAATGAAGACATTGCTCTCCCCGCATCCACAAACCCCAGTCCTTTTATTGTACAGGGCAATCAAGTTGGTCAGGCATGATTTACCCTTGGTAATTGCAAGTTACTGTTGCAGTTACGTGAGATACAAGAATATTTATTTTACTGAAATTTACATTTGATTGCAGCGTAATTTCCCCTAGTGGCTTTTAAAACAATGCTGACTGTTTCTGACACTTTGATCTCAGGTCAAATTACACAATCACCATAGGAAAAACACTAAAGAATGACTTACGCAAATTATCTGTAATAACAGTGGCTGCACTCATTAACCTCTGTCTTCGAAAAGGATCATTAATAGAGTCCACTGACAATTCATAGGACAGCAGTATCTGCCTCTTTGGTTAGAAAGACAACAGAAGATAATATAACACAGGAATATGAAGAAATGGCAATATAAAAATTATGTCCAGAACAAGATAAATATGCCTTTTTAAATACAGATTGTAATGAAGCCTTGCCTTACTGAAAGAATGCAAAACAAAAAAATTAAAACAATATCATGTGTTTGCCTTTGAAAGCAAAGGACATTTCATCAAAACCAGTAATATTTTTCAAGAAGTTGTTTCCGTCTGAAAATATTTAAACAACAATAATAATGCCATTATATAAGAAGTATAGAATCATTAACAGGGGAGGAAAGGAAAAATAATCATATCATCTTTCTAGTGACTGATAAAAAGAACATACAAAAAGAAGACTGACTATCAGTTTGAATACATTATTGGCTATTTAACTATCAACTACTAATTATTAAAAAATAATAAATATTTATTAATATTAAGAATAGTTATTTAGTGAATAAAAATTATTGGTTTTACCAGCCCTATTAAGCCTATCAAGTTCTATACTAATATCAAACTGCCTAAAACTAGGAATGGGACTATTTTTGTTTTCATTAGAAGTTACAGAATGCTAAACTCAGTGTACTGAAGAACAGACAGGCCAACACCTGTATCTTATGGGACAGTCTGAATTATTATCAAAGATTCAGTTCCTGACAGATTAATATCCCCCCCCCACACACACACACACTTTTTAAAGACTAAGTAGATAATTGTAAAGCACGGGCTGCAAAGAACAGGTGAGTCTCTGAGGGAGAAAGAATGAAGATTCCAGTATCAGGGAGGACATAATTAGAACTACCAGCTGATGGGGAGCTACTGACTGACATGCATGACACAATGCACAGTACCTTAGTATCGCCCATCAGCACAACTGGATTTGTTTCATTTGCTTTTTGTGGGGAGGGTATACAAGTAAAGATATCGTAGAATCACAGAACAGTTTGGGTTGGAAGGGACCTTTAAAGTTCATCTAGTCCAACCCCGCTGCAGTAAGCAGGGACATCTTCAAGTAGATCAGGTAGCTCAGAGCCCCGTCCAACCTGACCTTGAATGGTTCCACAGATGGGACATCTACCACCCCTCTGGGCAACCCATGCCAGTGTTTCACCACCCTCAGTGTAACAAAATCTCCTCCTTGTAACTAGTCTGAATCTCCCCTCTTTTAGTTTAAAACCATGACCCCTTGTCCTATTGATATGTCATATCATTACTTCGAACTTTTACAATAATATGATTTTTATGAACATATTGTATAAAACTGTTATTCAGGGAATCAAACTGACATCCTTGGCCTCAGGGGTTTAATAATAATTATTTCTTTGTATCTCTCTGCTATTTTAATGACTTGAAAAGCTAAGCAAAACTTAGCTGATAGAACTGTCATAGAATGAATTTATAATACAGTGCTAAAATGTTCATTTTTCTATCTGTATTTTTTCAGAATCTAAAAGACTCAATTAGACTATTTGAATCACATCCCAGTTACCAGTGCAACTTGTCCTTTCATTCCTTTAATTCATGCTTTAATGTTTGATGTCTCACAGGAGAGAAACTTAGAAAAATTTGTGTGCCACCCTGACTAAAATCCTTAGTCTTCTTGCTGAAATTCATGTCTGTTCAGAAGCATCCAAGAGTTAGTGTTTTTAGAAAGGTTAAGAGCAGTCATCAACACTGAACCGCTTACTGCTGTTCATCTATCTAGCTGAAGTAAATAACTGGTGATGGGAAGTCCTCTGACAAATTGGGATTTTAAAAAGGGATTTGCACTAGAGAAATAGTCCATTCAAATTTTATAGAACTGATTATGTCCTACCAAAAAGTTTTTATCTCAGAGGCTTTTTTTCTCTTTGTTTGACTTAGCATCTTTAGCTTCTTTTTGTGATTAAAGTAGAAAGTATATTGTTTAAAAAGTCCTCAGTTGCAGCGAGTATTACCAGTAGTTGCCATAACATGAAACAAACTACCATGTTTGTCGCAGACTATATTTATTTGACTAAGGTAGAACTCTACATCGGAGTAGCTCACATTGCTTGGATCATGCTCTAGGTTTTCCTTTTTTTCTTATTTTTTAAATATGAAATACCAACATTTGTAGGACAAATTGAGAACTGTGATGTAGGGGAGCGAGAGGAAGTGAGCGTGCAGGTGGACTATGCATCTTGAAGAATCCTCATGATTGACAAATAGCTGCTTCTGCTGTCAAATGATCATCTGTAGGTATGTGTAAAACAGCCTAAGACTACAACCAGGATCCCAGTTGGGGGGATCTGGGAGCTGGGTATTGGAATTCTTTATGCAGATAGTGTAGAGGCATCCATTAGCAAGCACAGCAATTTAGTTTAAACTCTGCAGAATATACTCCTGAAAAGTGGGTTCCACTCATCATTGCTCGTACCGTGTTCTAATGCAATCTATTATCTGTTTCCAAAAGTTCCTAACAGAAATATTCATAACTTTGCCATTCTCTGCACATAGAGAGGGGAAGGGACCTTGGGAAGGGTCTGAAAATGTTATTTCTGAAATGTAAAAATACAGATTGCTTTTGGCATCCAACCTGTGCAGATTTTGCAGCTTTGGAGAAGTAAGGTCTAGGACTTAAACCAAATTTATCTATAAGTCATCTCCTGCAACACAGTCATGGACTTAGAAGAAAAAATAAATAGGGATAATCAGCCATAAGAGGTGATTTTTGCACTTATAGAAGATATGACACCCACTATGGAAAGACTTTTTCCTCAATAGGTATAACAATACACTACTATGGACTGTGACAGAGTGTTCCCTTTAAGTACAGAAGAAGAAAATTAGGTCAAAAAATGGCATTATATTCTTAACATGGCAGGGGAAACGTCAATGACACTCTGTAAGAAGCAAATAGTATACTAAAGGAATGACAGATGGCAGTTGCTGCCAAGTGGATGATTTTGACTCCTTCAGCTCAGACACATAATATAATGTATCTAGGATCACAGAATTCAGAAGAAATTCTGACCATGCTGACTGCCAGAATGAAAACCTAATCCATTTTAACTAGCGTGACATGTCTGATAAAAACTCTCCTACAAGGACGCTTTTCAAAAGGAAGGAAGTTGGGCCGTTACTCCTTTAGCTCTGCTACTGGAAAGTTTCCATTTTCTATGAGATGGGTGGGAACAATTCTGATGTTCTCCCAGAAGCAAGAGAATCTGCCACGACATGGAACAGACCTTCATGGGGAGGTTATAGAAAATATGTTGGGAGACAGAGCAGTGAGGGATAATATCAAAATGAACAGTGTATGTTTTGGTGATGATTTCCAGCTCTCCACATCAAGAGACCCTGCTCGGTCATGGTAAATGATCACCAAAGAAATGGAAAGAAGACAGACATCTGAGAAGGTGAATGAAGACTGGTTTGAAATTCCAGCCTGCATTATTAAAGGTGTGGCTGGAAACCAAGGTTTCAGTCAAAGTGCTATTTGGACACAAACATCTACTTTTGCATCATCTGTTTTTCCAGTGGACCCTATTTGGTCTAAGTCACAAGCCTGTACTGGAGAATGGCTGTTGCTGAACAAGTATAAGGGCATTAAAAGCTTTCCTTTTAGATATTGTTGAACATAACTCAGTAATATGGATAACTTCCTGAGAATTATTTTGGAAGATTCAGCTCAAGATTAAAATACCTAAACATAGGCATCTAAATGTGGACGTCTACATAAAGCCAGAGAAATACTAAAGTTGGGAAGGTCCTCTGGAGTCCTCCCACTCCATCGCTCAAAGCAGGGCAAACTTCAGCTGTAGGGCCTTTTCCAGCTATGTCCTGAATATCTCCAAAAACGAAGATCCAAGTTTCTCTGGATGACCTGTTCTAATGTCACAGTGATTTTTTTCTTCCCCTTAATAGCTGATCGGAATTTCCCTTGTTGCAGCTTGTTCCCCTTGACTTTCCATTGTGCACCTGTAAGAAGATCTTGGCTCCTTCCTCTTTATACACTCCCATTAAATATTTGTAGATAGTAATAATCAGATTCTTCCCTTTCCCTTTTCAGGGAAAAAAGCTGAACAAACCCAACCTCTCCACCCCTCCTCATGCATCATGTGCTACAGCCCCTTAATCATCTTGGCAGCCTCCACTGGCTTTGCATGATATCTCAACGTAATCCTTCCACTGGAGAGCTCAAAAGTCGACACAATACCCCAGATGCAGTCACACACACACTCGTGATGCCAAGTGAAGATATACACATGGATTAAGCATTGAAAAGGTAACAAAACTATGCTCTATATGGATGCTGGACCACTGGTACCATGGTAGTAAGGACTGTCCATGAGAGATACGGTATTTTGCAAGTGTCAAATGTACTGTGAAAAAAAACCAAGATTAAGCAAAGTAAGAATTACTAGTCTTAAAAGCAGTTTCTTAATGGATTTAGAAAGGAGTGATGAGCAGAGGGATCTTTTCCAAAGCCAGAAGTCACTGCTGCAATCAAGATGGGAAACTGCACGTGTGGGATTCAGCCTAATATTCAGACATCCACATTTAGTTTGTCCATGTGTGCAATATATCTAAAATCCCATTATCATTGATGCATTGTTTTTATAAGTTTGATTCACTTAAACCTAAGTGCCAGAAGCCATTTGAGATGGTCTATTGAGACATTTGATATCTGAGACATCCACAGTCTCAAAATAAGCAGAGATGACATGTCATGTCTGTACACTTCTGTAGAGTAGGTGGAGGCCATGTAAAACACTCTAGAAATCCTCTAATGTCACTAGGTATCAAGTTTTGACCCAAAAAATTAAATCTCCCTTTGTCTCTGGAGTTTAGCACCCAAATCACATCTAAACACCTGCAAATAAAAACCCGGAGCATAATCCAGTTGCCTAAATCTAGGAATTTAGTAACATTTGAGATGCCTTAATGTATTTGAGATATCCACACAGTGCTGGCAGATGTGCCACAGATGCTAAAGATACCCAGAATATCCAACCTGTCCAAGAACATCTAAAATGGCACTAGATGCTTATAGTTAGACAAGTGAATCATGCCCCTAACATTAGAAGTCTTCATACTGAACTGAATCCAACCCCAAATATTTAGGCTAGAGAATTAGCTGTGTGCACAAAAAAAAAGAAAGGTTAGGTCATTAAGGAAATTCTAAAACTTACAGGACTTTATATGTTTGTATATGCAGCACAACAGAGGTGCCAACAGAGCTTCCCACAGTTACAAGTGCAGAGGGCTATAGCGTGTCATAAGTGTGCTACTCATGGCCACTTCGAACTTTCCTTTCAAGTCCATATAGTGCTGTCTCCCTCTGCTCCCAAAACCTAACTTTCAGTTTGCGTTAAAAAACAAGTTAATCCATGCAAGCAAGATGGAAAAAGTAAAGGGGTGGAGGGGAAGCTTGCAAATAAGGAAAGCTTTTCTGCTCATCAAATTGGCATATCACATGCAAATCTAATGAATATATGTTCTAATTTGAATACTTACAAGCTTCTTGTGGCAGTGACCAGGCTGTGAATGAAACATATGGTCCTCTTTGCCATGATCACCTAAAATTAAGCTTTGTCCTAAACCAGGTTTTTCTTTCTTCATCTTTTTTTCTTTTGAATTTTTCAAGTCAGCAACTGACATTTCAGATCTGACAGGTAAGGCCTTATTACCCTCTCCAGCAGCCAATAGCTGTAGAAGAAACAGCAAAAAAGTCAGTCTATCAATACAAGGCAAATGGACTAAGATCATATACAGTTTAATTATTATGCTATCTGAATGCTTTGCACTAATAATTCTTACCTTTCAAATATTAAACTACTGTAAAAAGGTAGGAGTACAAAATACTATTCACAATACTGAAAGATAAAGAGGGCCACTTATCAGCTATTATAATTAAAGTTTGTCCTTGCCACTTTAGATACTATATTTTGTATCTGAATTACAGAACATTAAGGTGTATCCTTTTACTCTCCTTTTCTTGCTTTGGAAAGGACCTTGAGCCCAAAGACAACAAAAGACTAAGAGCTCAAACTAAATCCTCAAATATTAAACCTTTCTTAACTACTAATCCTGTTGAAAGAAAAATAGAAGGAAGAAAAGCCTCAGTAAAGCTTGGCAAGCTGGAATTTCAGACAGAGAAACATTACAGGCCTGTCGACAGTTGTAGAGGAGGAGTTTGGTAAATGGGTAATGCCTTTCATTTAACACTGAAATTGGATAGTTGCTAGAGAATATTTGTATGTCCTCTTAAAAGACTGACTTTTCTGATTGTTAGCAGTAAATCAGAGGTATCTTTTATAAAGCATTAGAAGATAAAATATGTCTTACAATAATTTTCAATCTGTCTCGTTGCCTCAGCTCACAGCTTCACTTCTCAGGAATGAAATAAAAACAATAAGGTGATCCCTGGTCCCTTACAGGAATGAATGAGAATCTAGGCAATACCAGGCCAAGAGGAAACACCATAGAAATCTAATGTGTGTCTATTAGCTCTCCCAGCTAACAGCAAAGAAACTAATGCAGTCTCTGGATGTCCTTCTACACTAATACGGAACTAATGGCATTAGCCTGGCCAAAGACTATTCCTGCTCTTGTCAACTGGTAGACCTCCTGCATGTAATCGCTCAAAAAGAGGCATGACATCCTTTAAAGAGCTGAGCACAGTGGCTCTCAGAATGCTTGCATTTTTAATCAATCCTGAAATCTATCAGCATCAGAACTTCCAATCTCAGGGAACTCTAGAAATGACAACTTTTCTTACGGACGCAATTTTTCCACTCCTACTTCCTTCATCAGACTACAAAGCAATAGCAAGAAAGAATATCCAGAGACAGGAATTTTTGTACACAGGAATAATGGTATGGTACAAGAATGGGGCAAATCACAGAGCGCAGGCCCTTATGCAATACCATAAGAGCTATATACTTACCAGCAAGCCATTTCTATACAGTCAGGTCTGCAAATCCTAAAACTTAATATGATTTAACTTGGGCTCATGCTGTTTGTTTCTATCACAGAAATGTTTATATATATTTAAATATATATATACACACATACACAGGTGTATTTATAAAAAGACAGAAAGAGAAATGAAGTGTGAGAAAAAATTGTAAAAAGCACATTTAATTAAAAACCTTATTTCTCTAACTCACAAACAGAAAAAAACGAAAGGAACCACATATTTTGTATTATAGATAATAATTCACAAACCCGTTCTTTCTCTAGAATTTGTTGGGCATCCTGAAGTAATTTTTCCTTTGCCTCTGTTTCGGCAAGAGTAGCTCTGTTTTGCTCTTCATATGCCATAGTTACTACAGCCAAGATCAGATTGAAGAGGTAGAATGAGCATAAAAAGATGACCCCCAGAAAAAATAAAATGTAGTTCTTTCCAGATGTACGGATAGTCTGTGAGGAAAAGGTAAAGTTTGTAACAAATTCTTAACAAACTAACATCTACAATAGAATTTCAAACTAACTTTAAACAATTTATTTTCCTATACAATACAAAAGGTCAAAGTACGGCACTGTTTTCTTTAAACAACAGTACGATCTACCTCTGGTCTAAGTTATAGAGAAAGGCCAGAAATACATCCAGTCAGGAGTTCTCCTGGCCTTCAAATGAATAAATTTCAGCTCTTAAAAACTTCTCTGTGATCATACAATATTTTCTCTTAATGTAACAGACCATCATTCATAATGATGCCACGTACTGCAGAGAAGAATTAACAAAATCCATTCTTAAAATTAAATGGAGTATCTCCCAGCAAATCAGGCAAATGATCATCAGAGTTTAAGTTATGAGAAGACAACTTCAGCTGTAAAGAGATATACGGGTGTCTATGGAAGAAATTAACAAAACTCAGTAATAAGGATGAAAGCTAGGATTATCTAAACAACCTTGAAAGATGCTATAATTAGTGAATCAGAGGCAATATTTAGACTGATTGCTTATTCTTACATTTTTTTAAAGTGGCAGCAGAGGAGATGGCTCAAAATTAAGCTCTGAGACATTAAAAACTAAAAACCACATGACCTCCAAATAGCAAAAAGAAAATTTATCCATTTAAAAAAAAATAATCTCAGTTAATAAAGGTTGCTGGAAAAAAGTTAAAGTGGACCATATGAATGAAGGCTGTAGAACAAGACACAGGATAATTCCTGTCTAGCAAAGGCACTGCATAGATGTAAGGGATCCAGACAGATCTCTACGTGCAATTTTTGTCAAAAACCAGAATTGAAAAGTTACATTCAACTCTCTGAATGAAAACATAAAGGCTCCAATTTTTTTAGTACCAGTTGTCAAAAATGATCTGAGAGGTGAGCGCATATGTTGAGCCAAAAGGTTTGCTGAGGAGTCAGGACTTAAAAGGAAGAGAAACAGAGTACGTAACAAATCCTCATATCCCCTGCAGCAGCAGCGAGCTCACTAGCCAGATCTGCTATATCCCCCAATCCTTTGGTAGTTACCTATTAAAATGTAAATATTAATCACTGACCCAAGCGTGTTCTCCAACAAAACCATGAACATTCACAGCAGGATTGCTCCCATCCAATGTCACTTGCAGAAGGTGTTAACAACTTAGTCACTTGAAGCTACTTCCTTAACATTTACGTTAACTTTAAAAGAAATTTGGTATCGGTAACGTTAAAACAGGTGCAGATTTTTCTATTGGACAAAAAGCTCTAAACTGCATGTCTAAAACCATTCTATCAGGTAATAAAAGTACCTACTTGTCTGTAGAGACGCTCCCAGTAATCCTGTGTCATCAGACGGAATAAAGAAAGGAAGGCCCAGCCAAAATGATCAAAACTTGTATAACCAAAGTCAGGATTCTTCCCAAACTTCTTGCAGCTGTAGTTTTCTGGGCACTCAGTGCTAGCCACACAAGAAATGTTAAACAATACTTACTTGCAGTAGTAGATTGTACCTGAAAGCTTCCAGTACAGAACACCACATATTTTGTTCAGTTTATCTGAAAGACTGTTTCATGATTCCCCAATATAATTCTGCCAGAAGGGCTGATTTATATCAGACAATCCTAGAAAGCCATTTGTCTAGTCAAAGACACTAGGCAGAAACTCTAGTTCTGTCTAGTTTCTGACTAGACAAAAATACTCCACTGATGTAGGATGCATTCAAACAAATACATAGAGAGGGGAAAAAATGGAAATATGTTTACTTTTAAATAATTCACTGAGATGAGGAGAGTTTATTAATATCTCACAACTCTTTACTGACCTGTTCCCCTCCTCCTTTATATTATTCTACATTACCATTATATTACCAGTGGTTAGCAACAAAGCACACATGTAATTGCTTGCATCCTAACACTTTATTTCATCCTTTTTCTGATGTGAAATATTTAATCTAATAACAACACACACATTCCACCCTCTTGAAAAATCATCACCATTCCTTTAGGCCAAAAATAAAACCACAGGAGGAAAAAAAAAAACACTGGAGGAAAAAATAAGAAACTACTAAAGCTGTTTTGTGCACTTACTCAGGATCTGAACTGAACCCACAGAGCAATATTTCAGAAGATTTATTCATTCTGTAGCAGATATCTAATAAAAAAAAAAATTAAGGAATCATACAAACAGAAGTTGTTAGTTCCTACAGCACTCTGACAGTAAGCCATACATTACTGCACTTTAAAAAACAGCCTGATGGACCAAATCTCTGTGGAAGACTCCTTTCACAACAAAGGGCATACAGGGCTGTTTCTCAGTAGATCTGTCCCTATGGCAATTAAAAAAAATATTAACTGCATAACTCACAATGTAAGCTTTTGTTTGATCTCTGGTAAAAATAAGAATCTCGGCAAGAAGTAGGCAAAATCCCTGAACAATATAGTTTAAGTGATGGAAAAAATCATTCTCTGTGCAGTACCCCTAAAATTAGGATCCCCTGCAATGTGCATAGGTAAAGAAGCAAACGCTTATAGAAAACTTAGTCCCTTCCATCCCACAAACTGCTAATCTTTCTTCAAATCCCACATTCACTAATCTCTCATTCAGTTGTTCCAGAGACTTCATATTACTACTTGTGCAATTGGAAGGACATACCTTCTCATGAGAAATACATGCAACTATATTTTAACATCTCTGTGAAAAACCAAGGCATACATAAGAAGATACACAGATTATGTAAAGGGAGAAAAGAATGAAATTTACCTTCATCATTTGGTACATATATCTTTGCATCCTTACATAATGTGTCATTGTATGTAGTATTACTGAGGACACATTTGGATTTTAAATTGCCCATAAAAAGCTGGAGGCCTATTAGAGCAAATATACTCAGGCAAAAAACAGTCAAGATCAACACATCAGTAAGTTTCTTAACAGATTCAATAAGTGAATTTACGATGACTTTCAGACCTAGAAAAATAAGATTCGATAATATGCAAAATGAGAAGAGGAATGCAGCAGCGTTCCTACACGACAACATACAACAGTTGCAAATATGTTAAAAACAATCAGTGTAAATGGTTTTGTAACTTCAGAATATTAAAAGAGGTAAAATAAAGCATAGGAATGAGTAAAGTATTTTTACTTCAGTTTCCTAATCATAACTTATTTGGCTTTTACTTCCTTCTAACGCTAATTCTGCTAACTTGAAAATGGGCTGCATTAGGCAAAGCATGGCCAGCAGGTTGAGGGGGGTGATCCCTCCCCTCTGCTCAGCACTGCTGAGGCCACACCTGGAGTCCTACATCCAGTTCTGGGCTCCCCAGCACAAGAGGGACATGGACATACTGGAGAGTCCGGCAAAGGGCCACAAAGATGATGAAGGGACTGGAGCAGCTCTCCCATGAGGAAAGGCTGAGAGAGCTGGTGCTGTTCAGCCTGGAGAAGAGAAGGCTCAGGGGGAATTGCATCAATGTATAGAGATACCTGAAGGGAGGGCGCAAAGAGGATGGAGCCAGGCTCTTTTCAGTGGTGCCCAGTGACAGGACCAGAGGCCATGGGCACAAATTGAAACACAGGAGGTTCCCTCTGAACAGCAGTGCTGAACTGAGCACTGGCACAGGTTGCCCAGGGAGGTTGTGGAATCTCACTCCTTGGACATATTCAAAACCTGGACATGGTTCTGGGCAACCAGCTCGAGGCTGAGCAGGGGGACTGGACCAGATGCTCTCCAGAGGTCCCTTTCAACCTCAACCATTCTGTGATTCTGTGAAAATGGGTTATATATAAACTGAAGACTAATATTCTGGCAGAATAACTGAATTTTAAATATGACATAGGCAGACAGTGATATCGAGGATTCTTCTAGAATTTTTTCATAAGAAATAAGTAAAATTACATTTAAACTCTGTTCTCCATGGTAATGACAGGTGGTTTTGACATTAAATATTAAACACATCCTATGTTTAATTCCCGCTATAATTCCATAGGAAGATCAAAAATGTATTTGTAATTACATAGAAATGTTAAAGTTAATATATATTATGACACAGAATATATAGTCATTTATAGATTTTCAAATGACTTTTTGCAGTTAGATTCTGAAATCCGTACTTTGGTATCCTAATTAGTGGCACGACTTACAAAAATATTGATTATCTGGACAGCATATGCAAAATACTGTTAATGAAGGTATTATGCTTAATCCGGGTAGTGGCTGTGGTGAGTAAACAACCAAAAAACTCTGAAAAACTGTGAAGTCAGCATTCTGGGAAATAAGCCATAGAGGATTAAGCTAATGAAGTATAAAAAAATGGTGATACAGCCATTATTATATTAAGACAATGTATTGGATAGGGCATGCAGCTCAGGAAAGGCAGGAAAGTAAAAAGACAAAGGCACTGGGCTAAGTAAAATTGAACATTAGTGATGGGACAGAAAAAGCAGAAAATACAAAAATTTGCGTGCATCAAGATCATTTTGAGGAAAGATGATAAAAATATTCTGTTAGGATGCTACTGAGAGTTACCACAGACTGCAAAAGTCACACCTTGGGATCACATTAACCGTCACAAAAAGTAATGTCACAAAAACTGAAGATAAGAACAGGAGAGGAATTAGAAATAGCATACTGCTGAAGCAGAGAGAAAATTAGTAATACGTGTTGTTCCTTACCCGGTATTACTGAAATAGCTTTCAAACTCCTCAGTACTCTGAAAGTTCGAAGAGCTGAAACCTTGCCCATACTTTTACACATAGTAACATACCTACAAAATTAAACCACCATATAACTGAATGATAAAGATCTAGCTTTTTAGAGCATGATCATATTGAGCACACAGTAATGAAAAAGTTAAAGAAAATAAATAGATCATATATATCCTAAGGTAGATGTCTAAACTTAGGAATCTAAGTCCATTTCCAGGTATTGATATAAAATAATGAGACTTTGAATACTGCCTCTGAAAAGAAACACAGTAAGTTTTCACTTAGTGTGTATTTGGATGCCTAAATTTTGAAGTGTTTATTCATCAAAATGTCAAACAAATATAAAACCTTCTCATACAGAGGCTAATCTGACAGATTACATGAAAGCACTTGTTGCAGCTATCTCAAAACTACACAATATATACTTTAGGAGAAGGGAGCTGAGCAAAACTAGGTTTACAACATGTTAATTCTGTACCACATGGCTGTCCTTCTAACTTTTACTTAACAGTCAGCTAAGAACTTGAGTATTGAAACTAGTTTCAATGTAATTGTTTCAACAATTTGAAAATTTCAGAGAATGAAGATTTTAAGAGTACTGTATAGAATAGGCAACTCTAACAGGTTACCCCATATTTTATAAGATTTCTTTCACGTCAGAATGGACATGAATTGTGACTCATTTTAGGACAAGGTCATAACTGGTAACCGAATTCCTTAAAATAAAAAGTCTCGGTAACAGAATCTGAGAAACATTGGTTGCAAAGGGCCTCTGGAGGTGATCAAAGCATGACTTTTGTCAGCAATAGATCAGAACACTATGGCTTTGACTAGCCTGTAAAATTAAATAATTCTCAAGTACCTCAAATAATAACTGCACTTGAGTTAATTGTTGAGTTTATTTCCAAATACTTTTACTTGTTGCATCATAGGACCCAAAAAACCAGCAGAAGACACTATATTGCAAAGTGCTTATATCTGCTTGAACATAAATTAGTAGTACAGGTAGGGAAGTAGGATCATAAAATGAAATTGTTCCTACAGCTGTTGGACTACTTGATAGTTACCGATGATTACCAATGTGTAATCTCCTTAGTGGCTTATTGATTACCCATAACAGTACTTTGTTCATATACATATATAGGTGTGAGATGACATCTGAGTACATAACCTATTAACTTACAAACAAAGAAAAACCAGTCAGGGATATGACAGTTGATGGCAGCTTTGTTACAGAGCCCATGAGATGGTGGAGTTTAAGACCCATAGAGAAATTCTTGAGTCTCCATGCTTAGAGAAATTCAGAACTTGACTGGACGAGGTCCTGAGCAACCTAATCTAAATTGGTCCTGCTTTTAGCATGGAGCTGGACCACGTGATCTCCAGAGGTCCCTTCCAATCTAAATTACTCTATACCTCTAATAAATTAGAGCAAGACAACTGAAAACTATTCAGAAACGCTAAATGACAGAGATTTGCTTTGAAAGCTCTGAGACTGGGTGTGAGTGAATGTGTTCACTGCTGCAAGTAAGACTATTTTGCTTTTGAGATTAGCATTCTGTAGTTGAGATGTAAATTCTGATTTGGTTTCTTCCTCATTTCTTGTCCACGTAGCTAGTTGGTTTGGATATGAATTTAAAATTGACCACATCAGTGATCTATCTGGCTTATTACCCTGTCTCCAAGAAAGAACCACAACAGATGTTTACAGGGGAGTTCAGAACTAAGGCACTGATGCTTCCCAGATTTAATTCTTCCAGCAAATGTACAGCTCAGGGACTTCCTGAACAAGATGTAGTATCTTTGTGTTAAAAATAACCCTTAATGTGTTTTCATCCAGGATTTTATCCAGAAGCCTTCTGATTGCAACTAAGTTTTTTGCACCCACAACCTCCTATGGGAATACGCCTATAAGTAGTGTGAAAAACTACTCCTTTTTTTATTCTGCCATCTGACAACTTCATTTGGTCCCTTTAGCTCTCATTGTAGGAGAAAAAAAAAAATTATTTATTCTCTTTTTGGCTCTGTGCCACAGACTTCAACCATGCTCCTGCTCTGTTTTGTTTTTTTTTTTTTTTTTTTCCATGAGAGTTCTACTCTATTTAGTTTCTTATTATATGGAATACAAGATACACAACTTCTCTGTATCATTTTTAATTCTGTCATCTTTTGAGATGTCAGGAGCAGAACTACATACAGTCCTGAAGAAAAATACAGGACACACAGTGAAATAACTGTGTGTTCTGCTTCCTTCTTTATTTCTTACCCATAATGTCCTCATTTTCTATTTCCTTCTCTGACCATGATTGCACACTGGAGTGGTGTTTTCACAGGATTGTCGATTTTAACTCCAACATCATCTTCCCAACAATAGAAAGCTATTTCAGAGCCCATAACTGTGTATGTAAAGCTAGGTCTGTTTTTTCTTGAGCACCACTTTACATTCCTGGGATTTCATGTGCCATTTATCACCATGTCATTCAACACCTTGTGACCCACTTTGGATCCTTCTCAAATGAGTTTCATCTGATCCAGAGTACAACTAAGACAATATAAAGAGGCAAGCTTGGGTTTGGCTGTCTACGCAACCACCTCTTAATGAAATTTAAATACGTACTAAATCAAGAACAATCAAACAGTTCTAAGATGAGCTTTGCATTCAACCACAGTAACTCCTAAGCAGGTAGGATGCCAACCACTCTGAAGAACTTCAGCAATATCATACAGCATTTTATCTAAGTTTTTCCCTTGAGTGTGAAAGAACAACTGACTTTTACTTACGTTACGACAGTAACGACAAGATCCAAGCAGTTCCATGGATCTCGAAGGAAGGTGAATTCATTCCAAACAAATCCTCTTGCTAGTATTTTTATCAGTATTTCACCAGTATATATGCCAGTAAAAAGATATCTGAGAAGAAAAGTGCATATTAAAGTTATAGAAATAAAAATATTAATGAGATTGAGACACATTCAGGCACTTTTCTACCTTTTCTATGATTGAATCACTGGATGGAGATGAAGGTTGAAAATGAGAAGTAAAAAAGGACAGGTTACATTACTCTCAGAAACATCATGGGTATAAAAAGATGCCTTCCTGAATTTTACTAAGATTTCCATGTAAATCTATAATCACAAATGTTTACATAAGCATAGCACACTATTTCTGCATGAAAGATAGCTCACATTTCCTTATGAAAAAATTTTAAGACTGTGTTTATGTTCTAAAGCAGGCTGGAAAATTTGAAGGTCACAACATTTTGGGAGAACAGTAACAACAAAGACTTATTTTAGCCTGTAAAGTTTGCACATTTCGTACATTTATTCTGAAAAATACTCTATAACTGAAAGAAATCCTACAGAAAATAAAGCTATCATTATCACCATGCTTACCCCAAAATAAGAGGAATTAAAATTATAGAACCTTTGGGGCTCCAGGCACATTTTCAAGATTGAATTCTAGAACCTTAACTCAAGTTACTCTGGATAGGGTGCACAATTACAAAAGGTAACAAGACTTTATAAATAGATGGCTTCCTAACATGAACAACTGAACTAGGGGCGTCCCCAGGAAACAGCAAGAAAGAATGGAATGAATATTTACCCCTTTATACTTTTTGCTGGAGCTGGCCATAACAGACATTCAGGTTATTGCCTTAGAATGAGCGAGACTAAGTTAGAATCTTGATGCACAGCCTCTCTAAAAGGCTTAATCCTTAAAAGGAAAAACGGGACAACCCTCTATGTTACACCAGATGGCAAAATTAGCCAACGTAGAGAAAAGGGCATATGGTGTAAGCCTCTAAGAAAAGGCACTGAAGCTCCACAGAATACTATGTGATACAGTAATAATAATCCTAAATTTTCCTCAGAGATCTGTCTGAGAATTTTCAAGCCCCAGAATTAAGACGACCACATGATTTGAATTTTTCAGTCCAGCATGTTAGTATCCTTAGAAAAACAGCGAATAAATGGCAACTAAGATACTTACTCAGTCCAGTTGAGTGCTTCTGGAAGCCTAGTTACAGCCATGGAAGCACAATTGAGTACCACAGTACATGTAATAAAGCCAACAAATAATGTGAATAATAAATTAAGGAAAAAGTCCTATATTATAAAACAGTGAAGTTCAGAAAAGTTGCTGATTTACACACAAAAAACCTACAGATACTCAAATAATTACTTTGGTTTTGAATACACTCAGGACTTTTCACGTGTTTTCCAAAGCAACTGATGTCAGATCAAACCTCTGCTTAGCTGGGTAAACTTCATGGTTTAAAAATAACAGTGAATTATCTGCATGTGGAGACAGCTTTCAAAGTTAGGACATTAGTGGCTGATAATGTGTTTGACAGAATCAGAGATGAGGAACATAAATAAATGAAAAAAATCTGCATCCTCAGCTGTCTACTGTTATTTGAATCTTTAGCAACCTCCATTTCTTCCCAGCAGTAACATGGAATAAAGAGAAATAGGCCACAACCCCTTAATAATTAGGGTTTTTAAGCCTAGGAAAACCAGATGAAAAAGCTTAATTATCAATAACCAGTGTTCCTTGAAACTGGGAGTCCATGCATACATTCTTACAAGAGACTCCTACGCTCTGCCATGAGTTCAGAAAATTTTCTTATTTTACGTGGCAGGCAATGAAAACATTATGTAAGAAGAAGCATCCTTTCATGGAGAAAGCTCGATTGTCACCTAATAAAAGTGGTTTTTTTTAAAAACAAACATTGGCCTTAAATTTAGGATTTATTTGAAACTGAGAAGCAAATGTAGTAATTTCTAATAGCATGGGTACGCATTCAAAGTCAGCCGTAAGTGCCGATAAAAGGACCTATTTCTACAAATTACTAATTCCACATGAAAACAGATGTTTGTCAGAAAAAGCAGAAATTTTTCAGCCTATAGTTTTGTGCCTGCAATCCTTCACATTTTTACATTCTTCAAACTATGTTTATGTTTTTGCAAAAATATAAAAAAGGGTGCTCTTCAGAACTTTCTAAACTTGAGTGTGAAATACATTTCTTAGGATAACATCAGACTCCTTCAGCAAAGCATTACCATAAATCACAACCTTCATGTTTTAATAACTAGGGAGTCACTGTTTTGCTGTTGGTTTTTTGTCGTTTGTTTTTTTTTCATTTAAGCTTGTGACCACAGTAGAGATTTAGAAAAAGTTCTAGAAAAGGGCTAAAATCTCATACAGTAGCCTCTAAATGTTGTTTCATAACAATATCGGCAAATCTGACTTTAAATATGAGCTTTTTGACATTTTTACTTGTACCAACATCATATAAATATCTTAGCTATTGTAAAATAAGATTTGTTATAACTTTTTAAAAATCTCTATTACAGCCACACGAGCTTACATCTACATTAAAATGAACAGAGGAAAAGAATAACAGAAAATGGTACGGTATATTTTAAAACTGCAATAATGGAAGCCAATAAAAGGATATGAATGGATCAGAATTTTAATTGCTGCTTTTCTGACTGGATTAAAAGGACCAACTATACACAAGGCAGGCGTGGCAGTAAACCGGAAGATAATCCTCCTGTTATTTATCACCATGAAAGTCTATTAAAATAATTAAAAAAAAGATTTATAGTAGATGAAATATTTTAATGAAACAAAATTTTCCTCAAAAATTAAATGTTTCGGTTTTCATATCTGGATCTAGAACTGTATCTAACTGCAATTAGGAGTAAAGCTTTCCGGTATTCTTGCTTGGAGCTGTGACCTGATGACACTACATTTTGAAAGAAAAGACACGAGCTATATAAAAGTTCATTATTGCCTGTGAGGAAGAAGTACTAATGGGAATGAACTTGAAGAGCTATTCACTTGGTCAGAGGGATAATTAAAGGATAATATTCTGGGACCGCAACAATGGTGTTAATCATACTCAAAAGTACCGTACTCTTGGATAGTTTTATAAGCTACGAAAGATTATTTACAAAATACATGTTGTGCAGGACTGCCAGAATCCAGTCCATTCAAAGCAAAAATTTTAATTTTGAAATACCTCTAAATTATCAAATAACACTGTAAATTCCCTTAAGCTACCTTAAAGTCCATGCAGCTCAGTACTTTTGCCACATGAAGTAAAAATGAAATCTCTTAAATCAAAAACACAGTTCACTAACTTTTATCTAAATTTCTTCAGCTGAATCAGCCTTAGTTTCTTCTCATCAAGAATATCACTTTGATTACTTTGAGAAAAAAAAAAAAAAATCACTGGAAGAACAAAGCTTTCTGCATGTTCTCTGATTAAATTATATTCCAGTGGCTTGCTGGTATACATAGAAGACACCAACATAGGACTGCTCTTGAGAGCATTGAGAATTCTGCTCTTCAGGTCAAGTCCCCCCCAACAGTAAGCAGTCATACAAGAGACATTTCATTTAGAAGGGACTCCTGGATTCCTAGAGTATCTGCTTTACACACTCCTCCAGGCAACAACACAAAACACTTTGCAATAGCATGGAGCAGATGCAATATAAACATGGTACAATACACAAAGCTGATGAGACATAAAATAACAGAAAATTAACAAAAATGTATGGTTTTGCTACACAGAGTACTGGATAGCTTAACTACGTCACCCTTAATTTGTATAATATTTGTAATTCAGCAAAACCATCTGCAGTAAGTCAGCAGTTCCAGCGTGATCTCCTGTTTGACAAGCACTCTTTATACAACAGTGAGTTCAGCCCCACAGACATCAGAGAAACTGCTCTGGAAAACAAAGCATCAGTTATCCCAGAAAATATTTCCTGTCAAAGTGTATCTTTCAAGTGTACCTTGGTTTCATAATTAATTCTCATTGCTGACTGGAACTTAAAATACCTTTTCATTACATAATGCGGAGCATACCTTAGCACTCTTTCCCCAAAAAACGTTAGTAATATTCCAATATCTGTCTACAGAACAATCAAAAACCAGCATCTCCTGAATAGAGCTTAACCTATCTCTTAAGTGTTCGGCAGATAAAATTAAATTACAAAATGCTTAGGAAAGTTTTAACCTTGTGATCACTGTAGTATGGATCAAAATCTTCCAGGGGTTCCCCAATGAGCTCCACAGGAAGATCCCCATACAGAGATGGCAGTTTTTTGCAGGTTTTCAGATCAAGTTGAGGAGTAAGTTTATCTTCTTCAACTCCTTGGTCCTTATTCTCCTGGCTAACTTTGGCTTGCTGCTTTTTCTTCTCAGCAATTCTTTCCTCGATAGCTGCCAAGGACTCAGGGGTGAAACGTCGAAAGCTGTTAGCTTCTGATGGCCAAAACAAGGGATCCATTTTTCCTTTTATATGTTTGTTTCCAGTGCTAGAAGTAACTTAGGACAAAAAGCTACTGACAATTAGAAAATAACAGAAATAACACACAACTTAAAACTAATACCTATTAGATAAATTATTTCTTCCTTCCGTGAAACCCCATACAAGAATAGAATAGAATAGAATAGAATTGAATAGAACAGAACAGAACAGAACAGAACAGGAGTATTTCAGTTGCAAATATTGGAAGGGACCTACAATGATCATCTAGTCCCACTGCCTGACCACTTCAGGGCTGGCCAAGTCAAAGCACGTTACTAAGGGCACTGTCCAAACGCCTCTTAAACACTGACAGGCTTGGGGCATCGAACACCTCTCTAGGAAGCCTGTTCCAGTGTTTGACCACCCTCTCGGCAAAGAAATGTTTCCTAATGTCCAGCCTGAACCTCCCCTGGTGCAGCTT
>VZTL01055790.1:33911-45624 GCA_013400535.1 Scopus umbretta | reverse complement strand
CATGCTCTGCCAGGGGCACAAGGAGCCGGGAGGGGGCACAGCCAGGACAGCTGCCCCAACCTGCCCACAGGGCTAATCCATACCATACAGCGTCACGCTCCGTATGGAAACTGGGGGAGTTGGCCGGGGGGCAGCGATGGCTGCTCGGGGACGGGCTGGGCATCGGTCAGCGGGTGGGGAGCAATTGCATTGGGCATCACTTGTTCTGTATTTTCTTTTATTATTATTATTATTACTATTACTATAATTTTATCTTCCCCTGCTGTGCTATTAAACTGCCTTTATCACAACCCACGGGTTTTACTTTTTTTTTCCAATTCTCTCGCATGTCCCACTGCTGGGAGAGGGTGAGCAAGCGGCTGCGTGGCGCTTGGTTGCCGTCTGGGTTTAAACCACAACACCACAATATTTTTAAAACGCCTGTTTTGACCAGTCTGTGTATTTGCCAGAACTCATTTTAAGTGGGCATTTGCAAAATCAAATTTTAATAAATCTTATACACAGTTCAGACAATAATAATAGCAAAGCATCCAGAACCAGGTATTTCCAAGTAGTTCATGAAGGAGTACCTAACCACACTTAAGTGCATACATCACATACAATTTTGGTTCATGGAAGATGGCCTTTTCCTCCATATCAACAAAATCAGCAGCCTTTTTAGTATCTTCAAAATATACAAATTTATATTAACATATAGGCCAGATATACAGAAACACAAAGATGTTGTGGATGGATACAGCCTGTAGACAAAGACATCTTCATCGAGGTCCTGCGTGTGAACAAGGCATCCTAACTCCCATTACAGTCACAGGATATCTAGTGGTGTGTATAGGCAACCAAGGCTGTAGAGATATCCAAATGACCAAAGGGAGACAGCTACTTTAAAGTCATCTAAAACTCCAGTGACAACATTACCTGAATCTCCAGTGACTGCAACGGGACATTAAACACCTAGATCACAGACAGCTGCATTTAGACACCTAAATATAGGTATCAATCTTGCACCGAATCATTCAATATTAGATCGGATATTTGGGAAAATTTCTTTACTGAAAGAGCGGTGAGGCATTGGAACAGGCTGCCCAGGGAGGTGGTGGAGTCCCCATCCCTGGAGGTGTGCAAAAACCATGTAGATGTGGCACTTCGGGACACGGTTTAGTAGGCATGGTGGTGTTGGGTTGATGGTTGGACTAGATGATCTCAGAGGTCTTTTCCAACCTTAATGACTCTATGATTCCATAGCTGCCAAAACTTTCCTTGCTGTTAAGCAGAGACCTCGAACACTCTGGAGTCACCTTCCTATATGACCCACAAGAGCAGCACCAGATCTCAGCAAAACCGGTGGTCTGCATTAGCTCAGATTTCCAACTTTACATTCAATCAGTTCACCATATACAACAGGAAACACCGACCTGAAAACTCTGATTATAAGCATCTCCAAGTTCACCATCACCATGGATGCACTAGACACATATACTGTAATGAATGCCCACTATTAAAAATAATAAGATACTCCACAGAAAAGAGAAAAAAGGAATCCAAACACTTTTTTGTATGTAGCTCAAATATTTTTGAAACAGGTGAACCGCTGTTCATCTGGAAAAAAAAAATAAGAGGAAGCAGCTCACAGCAACACCTTATGAAATAGGCCAGGAATTCTCTCTTTTCTGTGCTGTACAATACCTTGTAAAAAGCTACTGCTATCACCTACTCAGATTCAAGAAAGAGAAAATACTTCTGCTTTCTGATCACCATTTTCTTCTATTTAACTACCAATATTAATCAACAGATTTAACAGATTTATTTTAGTCCTTTCTAAAATCAAACCTGGAAATTTTATTGGACTATTCCTGTTTCTAAAATACATGGCCACTTCTTCCACCTAGCACTTTGTCCCCCACTCCCTGCTGTCCCTGCCAGCAAAATCTCTGTGTTTGGATAAACATCTACCAGTGTGTTTTGTTTTTTTTTTTTTAAATCAGTTGTAATATAAAAAGCTATTCACAATATCAATATAATAAAATCTGTTCACTCATTGCCTCCAAAATCAGAAATGTATGCAACAGGCTAGACTGTGCATTACGTAAACATCCTGAAAACAATCACTCACCAGCATTTTTGTGAGAAAAACATTCCAGATTTGTGTAGGTAAAGAAGTTTCACTGTCTCAAGATAAGTACAGCCCAGATTAGAAAGTACTAAAGCCAATTTGAGGACTACTGCGCATAAGCCAATATAACAAACCAACCAGACAAAAAGTAGTCAGTGATTAATATGAGAAATTAATGTTTAGTAAAATGTTATACTGCCACATGTAAACTAAAGGAAGAACTGCATGTTTACAGCAATATAGACTTTCAACATTAAAGGCACATTTTTTTTTGTGCATGCTACCTGTACCTAAAATAAAACCACATCCAAGACTTAAAAACATGTGCGCACATATTTTTTACATATATATATATACACACATGCATACATATATCCCTGAATATTTTTATCAGATTTAAATTAAGAAAATTAGCAATTGAAATTTCTCATAGTATGCAAATATTTAGCAAAACCAAAATACTTACAACATCCCTTTCAAAATAAAAAACCTTCACTTGATTTCTTAAGCTAATTTCAGCTAGCTGGTATCTTCAGAGAGACACAAAATCTTCATTTTCTCACCTTCACCGTTCTGTACAAAAGAACATCCTATCTACCTAGCCAGCTCCCATGCAGAAAGTTTTCTTTTGTATTGGGATGCCTGGGGGAGGGATGGAGGGAGGAGCTTGGTTGCTCTTCTGACAGCAATAAATGAAATTTTGTGATCTCACTGGAAACACAGTAAAAAGGAAAAAGCGCATGGGTGAAACTTTTGAAGAATAATCACTTAAATATTAATCAATTATTTTCTTTCTGCTGAAATCATTTATTTACATTTATTAAAAGCAAAGAGGTTTTTTTTGTTCAATTCAGAAATACCTATGTAAAAAAACACAAAAGCAAAAGCTATCCTGCTTCACACTTCATTCTGAGGTTTTAACCGGATAAACTTTCCAGCATACACTGGCACAAATTTCGCCCTTCATTAAAAGCTTTTGGTTAGAAATTTGAGTTACATATTACTGGTTTTCATTCCTTAATTTCTGGGTTTTATTATTCCCAGGCTGTCATGTATGTTCATTGTACCTCATAAAGACAAAATTTCAAAGTCAAATATACTGTCTCATATATACAAGATCACAGCCCAAAATATACTCAAAATCACATTATGCCATAACTTCTGTTAAAACATACAAACCTTGTTTGAGCAAAATAAACCCCACAACATTCATCCTCATATCTAAAATCACTTACATCTATTTAAATAAGTTATGTATAAAGACTCCTAGCAACAGGTATTGGATAGTAACAGGTATAAATTAATGGTATGCCCTATTGCTAAGTACAGTTATTTCTTTTACAGTTACATCAGTAGAACCCATTACTGTCCAAAAATTCTTTTACTCTTTACTGGGGAGACTCTAAATCTTTCCTATAATCTTTCCTGATGATAAGAGTTACTATGGGTTTTGCTGGCAGAATTCTACTGAAGGATCTAGGCTGTCCTTAAAAGCCAGGCAGCCCTAATGCACGCAAACAGAAAAACAACTGTGATCAAACACTTCGCTTGATAGGTATCATCAGCAAAGGAAACAACTAAAGATGTTTTTAAAGAAATAAAGACGCTAAGTGTTCTGTGATGCAAACAACAATAAGCCATTTTAAGCTCCCGTGTAAGTTATTTTTCCAGAAAGCAACAGTATGTTCTCGAGACAAGTTCAATTAAGAGAGCAGAATTGTAAAGATCAGTAAAGCATCGTTCTATAATGGCACTGCATCTGCTACGGTCAAAAGCAGCCACAGTTACGATGCTGCACCAGCCAGTATTACTAAATACAAAAAAACATCCTTACCTGGACGTTTGTTTGTTTGTTTGTTTTCTGCTGTATCTTCCTCATCAATCCGTCCCTGTGAAAAACGGGGCACAGGGACTAAGGACAGAACTCAGAGAAGCAAAAAGAGTTGCACTCCTTCTGCCTTTTTTGCACGGTGTAATATCTACAATCGGAAAAGAGGAAGGCATGGAAAACAACAATATTTTTATCTGTAGCTGTTAAAAGCCTTGGGACTTGCAGCTAAGAACAAAACATTTAGACAAGTAACTTTCCTTGTGTTCCTACGTGACAGTTACTTTCTCCTATTAGGAAGGCAGGGGGAGGGGGCAGAAAACTAGCTCCATAGCAAGAACGTTGTTTTCTTCCCAGTTTCATTCATTATTCCTCAGTTTAATGGGGGGAAAAAAAAAAAAAAGGCAAAAAAAAAGCTGAAGTTTAACAACAAAAAGATAATGTTCATTACAGAAATGACTAACTGTTACTTTAGTCACCATGTTCTTGACATGGAACTGTCTCTTCCATTAACTGCAAAGTATAGCACTCTTCTTTTTCCTTTATATTGCCAGAGCACAAGACCATTATTTTTTCTTTGTAGCATTAGTACACCACCATTAGTCTAATGACTAAAAGTGTGCAGAGGTCAAGAGCCGAAAAAACAGATTTTTGCATAATTAAATGTATCTTATGACTGTGCCGTAACTCTAAACACTAGATGCTGCTTTAAGTTACTGATCAGATAAACATGGTCATTGAAGACATCAAGGCATCTGACAGTTCATGCACATGGCATGACCCTCTTAGCCTCCAATTCTACCCAGCCGCCTCGTCTGCTAGCTACTGAGAAATACTCCGTGGTATAATCCTAGAAATCTGCGTCTCCTATAATCAGCGGGCTAACAGACACAGAATGGGTGCCTCTGCTGTAAAGGAAGAAGGGTTCATACAAGGTTTCTCTTCCTATTTTTCATTCTTAGGAACAGGACTGCTATTTAAGTTCCTAACAAATTCAGCACAATTCCCCTCCTTCTCCTACCGGATTGGGACCTTTCCTCAATAGCTCACTGACCAGGGACCCCCTACTATACGTGAGAAGTCTGAAGTTCAGATCATCTTCAAGATACTATGCCTGTAACTAGCTAAAAATACAAGCTGGACGCAAGATATCAGACGGATCCAAGAGGAAATGGGACTTAAATTTCAAACAAATACATCATCATCAACTGATGTACCTGTAAATCTAATTCTGAAATTTGTACACTGACCTATTCAATAGCCTATGATTCACACAACACTCATGCACAGAAAGTTTGAGTAAAAAAGCGTTTTACAGAGAGAAAACAAACACATTTAACAAAACTTCAATAGAAAAATCAGCATTACTTTACTTACACATTAAAAACAACTAGTAATTTCAACCATAATAGTTGGATGGAAAATTACTCGAGCCTGAGAAAGACATTCCATATTTTCAAGGAATGGAGCTTGCATAACAAAGTCATACAACACATAACTAGATCGTGGCATCCGCTGATGAAGAACTCTACTGAATTCGATATAAAGTATCTTTTGATCGCTTTAATTTAGGTTAAGATTCTCACAGAGGCAAATCACAACTGCTAATTATGGGGCTTACTGCACCTTCTGGTTCACTGCCCATTAGCTGACACTGACTACAAGTGATTTGGAGACAAATACAGGGATGCTGATGATCCTCCATCAGCATCAGCAAACGCAAACCACTGTTTCACACAGAAAACCCCACAAAACACAGAAAATTCAACTGTGCACGTAACAGCAAACAGATACGAACACAGACATCAAAATACCCACCTGAAGGCAAAATTTCAATCCCTGGAGAGCAGGGAATGGAAATCATGTCAGATGGAGCACAGGTATGGCATATTTTCAGTTTCTTTAAAGATAGTGACACCACAGAAATAGAATATGTCTCTTCTGGGCGTAACAAAAATAAGCACAGATCATATCATAGCAAAAAGCTGATATTAACAGCAATCAGCTGTTATTTTTGCCTCCCTACCACATGCAATGAAAAAAGTTTTCCAATTAACTTTAGAGTTAAAAATAAACAGTTCCTCCTCATGAATGTATATGTGAAATTTGGTAAGCCTACATAAGCGATATCATGACAGACAGAATTTCTCCTTTGGAAATCCTTGGTTTTTCTGCGTTAAGAATCCCATTTTCTCTTAAGCCCTCAAATCTGCACACTGCCCTGGAACAACAGCACTCTATACAAACTTCCAGAGTGCGACCCGCATGTTTTCCTTGCCCCTGCTCAAAACAGAATTTTCACTGATCACTGCCTGGGAAAGCTGTTCTGCTTTTGGTGCCATGGCTCTCCATCTGACCTTCTGCGGGACAGCCACGGGACAGCAAGATGGGACACGCAGAGGTAAGCGCACAAATGTAGTCCCCCTGATGGCTGCATCTGTCAGGGTGCTGATGCCAAAAAGAACAAAAAACTAAGTACGCTTCCCATTCTGTGCACAGATTTTGAGAGTCTTTTGGGGAAACAAGCTTGTGTGTTTAAAAGGAAGACAAGCTAATCAAAACCACCTTGACTGGCTCTTTCAGGTAAATATCTTTGAAAACTGTGGTAGAGGATAAACCAGTCAGCTAATTCAGCGATGGTTTCCATCGTACTCAATCATTCAAATAAGAAGCGGAGACCTGACTCGGTCGCATCATAAGGACTTACAAATGAATGACAGCTTTAATAGTGGATGGCTCTTCAATCCAACAAACAAAAGCTGAAGTTGAAACTAGTCAAATGCCGACCAAGAAGAGGGCACGCGTACTTAACAGGGTGGACAATTAAGTACTGAGACAACTTGTGAACGCTTATGGCCTTCTCCAATATTCAGAATCACTACTGTTTGACTACATTAGACCTTCGTGTTCTAATCCCCACCTAGCTCTACAGACAGACCTAGACAGTTTGAGAATTGATAGCAGGTTTTCATCAGACACTATTTCTTTGTAAGACACATTTGGAGCAGTGTAACAGTTATTAACCCTGATGCTGACAGCTCAAAAATGATATTTCTTACAAGTTTATGTAATGGAGGCAGTTCAGTGCTCAGCAATAAAATTTCAGACTCCTTGGTAATTCCAGCATTTGCATTGGATACACTTACAATGAAAATTATTTGCAGAGATTTCTCTTTACTACAGAGGCCACTTCAGAGAATTTGCAATCCTCCCTCCTGCCTGTAACCTAAACTGGCAGACAGGGAGAGAGGCATGCTCACAATTTGGGAAATACTATAACCTCTGACATACCACATTAAGAGCTATGTCTAAATAATGCATACACATCTATTATGATGCAAACTCAAATGCATTCATCGTGGGCTGAATTAATTCAGCTGCTGGCCAGAAGCTTCAGGATTCTCCTTAATTTCAAGACCTAGATGAGATTCCAGTAATGCCTCTTACAAAATATCATATCCCTGAAAGAAGAGTAATATGGGACAGCAGGCAAAAAGGAAAGTAGGGAAATACATCTTCTTCTTTGCTTTACTTGGAATGCAGAATAACTAAATATTACATACACAATAAAACCAAAACCAACCCCGACACGGGGAAACTATTATATTATACAAAACACCTAAAGGCATGAGCCTGTCACAGAAAAAATGAGTGGCTCTGGCCAACAAGTATCTCTTAGGTAAACTAAAGGTATGCCCCAATCCCTCTTAGAAAAGGAACCAGTAGTGTAAAGTACATGATGTATTTGTCAAGATAACCATTTATATGATTTCCATTTCCCTTTTTTCACGCTGCACGATGAAATAAGAAATCACATGGACATGAAATTTGGTATTTGGTAAGTAGCTAATTGGCTTTACAGAATAACAGGAAATAGCTTTTATGGTAAGTACACATTAAACGCACTGTTACACAAAGTAGCTTTCTGCCTAATGACCTAATGTACACTGAATAAGGCTGAAAATTAGCTCAGTGCCTGAAGTTCAAGTTACTCCATCTATTTCTTCATAGTATTCTGAAAAAACAGTATTTTTGAAGCATTTTCTATTTCTTAAAAGTAAGATGCTAAAAGTGTGCAAAATATTGCCACTACAATCTCTGAAAGATTTCCAGAGTTTCTGATGCAATCTTGCTAACAGAGTTTATTCCTGAAGTCTCACCTTTCGTTGCACGGCTCCAAACACAACCATGAAATGACAAATGCAAGAGCACTAGCAAAGCTTGAGCCATTCGGTTTTGAACCTAATTCTTACTGTAGCTCCCTGTAAGATTAAAGTCTAAACTTCAGGATGTCAAAAATGCAACTGGTAAAAATTACGCAATACCAAACAGCTTTACAAATTAAAAACAAACAAACCATATATGCTAATGAACTAGAATATGGTATTTAGTAGTTAGATTAATGTGGGAAAGCAAATTTAAAACAAAGTTAACGCTGAAAGAAGAATTTATCTCCTTTCTCCAAAGCCTCCTGGACTTCAGCTCTGTCTGCTCCTCCTCTCTAGCTAGCTGGGGTATCTGACTCATCGAAATGGCTTGAAAATTTCGGTTTTTTCTTTGCTTCCAGTTGCTGTCACACAGGTTCCGTCTCTCCTACTCACAATACCTAGCAGTTATTAAAAATGTCTACGCAGTCACTGTTTTGCTACTGTATCTGCAGAGCCCTTTGCTCGTACGTGGCCCAGCTGTGACAGACGCTTTAGACACGCCGACTGCCTTAGTGACTCGAGGAACCAACTCTCGCTCCTCTCTGCTAGTGAGGAAACTTAACTCCTCACCCAGCAGTCAAGAATAGAGCAAATGTGAACTCATTTGCAGTTTTTGTCCTTAGATTTCTACAAATAGTCCTTCATTGTAAACAGCGCAAGGAAAATAATACGGAAAGGCTGGGGATCTGCCTGACTGTTGTCTAAAGTCACAGCTCTATTCCAGTTAATATTCCACAACTTTCCAGGGCTTAATCCAACAGCACGAGGCAGTTGCAGACACACCACTTCCAGAGAACCACAGCAAAGACCGTGCTCATTGTACATTGTTCTGTGAATGTATTTTTGTGGCTTTTACGGCAGATTTTGGACATGAAAGAGTCTAAAATAGTGGGTTGTATTACTTGAATGCCTTGCTTATGCAGACATGTAGAATATGAAATCTCGGGAAAATTTAGTCACACAATAAAATTAAATAGGATTTAAGATCACTAAGTTTCACATCCCATAAAATACAGACTAAATACAGTCATTTCAAACAGTTACATCCGAGTCATGCCCATAAATTATACACAGGCTACAATACTTCTGGTTTCAAGCTCTGCAGAATCTACCATGTCCTTTGGGGATTTTTTTCAGCAATTAGCTGCATGTCTTCTTCATATCTTGAATTTATGTCGCTCTTAACTACAGAACCTATTACAGCTTTTCCTGGAGGATTACGGAGGCCTTTGTTTATGAACAACATTTTCTTCTGCTAGTTGTATAATTACATTTAACAAAATGGGGTTGGAAGTGATGTCCTAAAGCCAACTATGTTCACGCTTTAGCCCAAAACAGCATCAACTCTACTGATGTAATTCTTGGAGATATTTGTTTCCTCTCTTGTTACAACAGATGGTGATTCCATAACCTTCATATGCAACATATTCCAGTGCTTCACTATTCTCACTGCCAAAAAAGGTTTTTCTTGTGCTTCATCTGAATTTCCTGGACTGCAATCTCAGCCTGTTACTTCCCCGTTCACTCGTCACGGACATGAAGATGAGTTTATTCCACATCTCTTCTTAATGAATTGAAAACTGCTATCATGTTTCCCTTCATCTTATCTTCTCTTAGATGAAATCCATCTGAACTTTACATCGCAATTCATACTTCTCAGGCTCCAAATCATTCTTACAGCGTATTTCTAAATCCTCTTAACATTTACTTTGAATGCTGTGACTGTCAAACCTCACCAAGAGGGAATGGAGCAGCAGACAGAAGAGGCTGGGAAATCCAATCCATTCTTGAACCTACTACTATTAAGGAAATATCATCTTTATACTCTTACCTATTACAATGATTATTCACCCAACAAACACATTCCGGGCATTTCCATCCTTACTTCTGCCCTTCTCGACATCCCGGCTTCACCCCTGAGACCTGTTCGGTTCTCCACCACCTCCTTTTCGGTTCAACAGCTCTTTCCTCACTCTAGTGTTCTCAGAAATTCACAATTTAGCCAAAGATGATCAGATTTTCACGGAAATTGAAAAATAATCCCTGGACCCATATATGCATCACGTTCCTTCCCTCCCAAAACCAAACCCAAACAACATTATAAACTAGATCATCTCACTGCTTTCCTAAAATGACACAAACACGATGAAAGGCTGAAAGGTTTACTGCACAATAAAGAAAATCTCACCTACAATGCTTTTTGCGCAATATTGTCTTTAGTTCAGGCTTGATAAACATACACACAGAAAACAGAAAATTGTCAGTCTTACACACATATTTTTAGCAGCCTTCAGTAAAAAATATCTTTGTTGGACTAGGCAATCTCGAGATCCCTTCCAACTGCAATGATTCGGTGATGCAAAGGGAACACTGTACTTTATTTCTCCTTCAAGTAATGAATTGTTGATCTGAAAAGTTGAAGAAACTCTGTATTATATATAATAGCAGCGACTATGCACAAAAAGGTCTCTGATGCACAAAAAAAGCAGCAAAGCAATTTTTAAATTGCACAATAATGTAAAAAACAAAGGTTCTCTGTCCACAAAAAAAATCCATTTTTATTCAAATGTACAAAAGATGATGACTGCTCTTGAAGCTAACTTTACTAAATGAATAATCTGTTGGAGATTATGGATAATGAAAATATGATTAGTGTTTATGAATGAAATTATTATTTCATTTTATCAAAGAATAACACAAAAATAGCACCAGAATTTCAATATCTTTAAAATAAAACAAGAAATCACTTCAAAGTATGCATGAAAATTATTCTGTTACGAAAAGAAGTCTTCAGCCTCTTAATGGACTAATGCAAACTGAAATGCAGTAAGGCACTTTGCTCAGTATTTACGTACAAAGAAAACTTCACGCTGCCTCATTCTTTTCCAGTCCAGAATCCAATAAAATTACACACTTTATGCATGACAGTATCTGAAACAATTTGACAATTACCGTTAGCCTGAAGCCAGTATACAACTAAACTCTGAACAAAAAAAGTCTTAATTTTATCTTTTTTTTTAAAAAAAAGAAATTCATTAAACAAAAAACACTTCACAGTTGTCTTAGGGGATGTCTTAAATTGTATGCTTCTCACTTCTGTAACAAGATAAAATAGTAGAAATACTGTGGTGAAGGAAGGACTTTGGTCAAGGTAGATCTCATTTAAGAATCATATGCTCGACCTGCAGTTGTGATGAGGAGACTCTGCATTTGGCAATGCCAGAAAATGCGATCTGTATCAAAATAAACAAAGTTTAAATTAGCAGAAGTAAATGGCCGTTATCTTCTACTTCTGGTTGCAACCAGCATTGAACAAGAATGTAAATACCCGAATCTCTCTTTTTTTCCTTATCCTTTTACACATTTTTTTCTCTCATGGCAATTTTTTTCCCGCTAGTTAACTATTAGCATCTTTACTGTTCTACCATAACAAGGTAACAAATATAGCAAAAAAAGTGCACCAGGACAGTTCTGTACACAACTTCATACAGATCCCCACCCAGAACATGGTCATTGCTGCAGCTGAAAACTTTTTGCATTCATAGTTAAAGTGACAAAGAGATATTT
>VZTL01055790.1:0-32867 GCA_013400535.1 Scopus umbretta | reverse complement strand
ACCCTGCCCCTCGGGCACCCTGCCCCTCGGGCACCCTGCCCCTCGGGCACCCTGCCCCTCGGGCACCCTGCCCCTCGGGCACCCTGCCGGGCTGTGGCAGCGGCTGCTCTCAGCTGGGGGGCGGGGAGCAGGAGGTGGGGGTTCTTCGCCTCCTTCGCTTTGCCAACAAGGCTGAGGTGAAGGGGAGACTGCCCCCCCCACCGCCCGCAATGGCGCTCCCCCGCCTCCACTAAGGTGGAGGGGGCGAGTGGCTGCCCTTGGCACCGCGGCCGGGCCGGCCGAGGGGGAAGCGGTGCTGCTCGCTGCCGGCCGGGGTCAGGTTCCGCAGCCCGGGGGAGGCAGAGCTGACCCACCCCGCCCGTCTGCCCTTTCCAGCTCCGGTCAGCGTTTCTCGCAAGAAGACCGTGGCCTAGGCAGTCTGGTGGCTGTAAAGTTTCTCAGCTCGCCTGAGAGACGATCAGCCCTGGTGGTGTGGGCTCATCTGTAGCTAGAAGCACCCTGTTGTAGCCTTGGTGGAAGCTGGAATTACTGAAATGTGTGTAAAAAGTCAAGACTCTTTAACAGTAAAAGTCATGAAATTGGCTTTGTTATGGTCCTCAACTTTTTTGTTCTTGTCTGTGATACTACCAGCACTTTAAACGTTTTTACAGCTTTCGCTGTGGAAAAGATTGAATGCTTTATCAATGTGCAAAGCTGCCTACCTCTAGTGGCAAGCGCAAGTTTCACCTGTATCTGTCCACTGTGTTCAAAAGAAATATTGATTAAGCTTGAAATAGCATTAGGATCCTTCCAAACAGAGGTGGCTTCGGGTTTTGAACACATCTTTTGCATTTTATCACACAGAGGAAATGTGCACTTCTTTATAGCCTTTAGTGTTTTTCATGGTTAAGGTAAGCACTCGATCAATACTGTGTAACAAATTTCCTGGCCCTTCAAAAAGCCCTCTGACATTCTTTAAAATAGAAAGAATCCAAAATATGATATCCCTTTATTGACTTCTTTGCTTGTGCCATAAACAAGTTTTTGCAGGTTGCTCTTCTAAGGAGGGGGATTTTATGATAACTAGCTATTGCTTTGATGTAGTCCTATTTCTTTATGAAGTGTATTTCCCTGACAGCAACATGCATCAAAGACTACATTGTTTCTTTTTTTAATACTACATTCCTTTTCCAAACAGTGCTTAACTCAAAAGCTTGTGTTTACAGGTGGTTTGGTGCTGGTTTATGCTGTCTTCTTTTCTGCTTTCATTGTGTTGTGTCTTTTTTTTTTTTTTCCACTTCTTGTACTGTTACACTGATCAGCCAGTACATTGTAGGCGTAGATCCGCAGAGAATAACTTTGGTTAGGTTATAAGCGTACATAAAGCCTTGAGTGGAAGCTGGGTATTTTCTTGCACTCTTTATTATTTCACCTACTTGCTTCGAGACAGGATTGTGTTCATGTAATGGAACTCTAAGTGGCTGTTGTATCCAGCCACTGATGGAAAGTTAAAACCACTAATGATCTTCTTTGCTTCCCAATGGGTGAGCATTTAGGGTACTGCTACATCAAGCTTTTGAGAGCGAGAGAGGAGAAATCTCTCCCAAACCTGTGAGGCTAGGGGAAGAAGCTTTTTAAAAAAAATGCATCTTGGGCATGAAGGAACTTGATTCCTTACACGGCAGGAGAGCTGGTTGAAGTTTATGGAAATCGGAACTATTATTGTCGTGGATGCACCTGTTTTACTGGTAAGCAGAACCATCCAAAATAGGCGGTTTAGGGTGCTTCTGCATATAATCTTACGTTTATAAGGGTTTAAACAGAATAGATATTTTAGGCCTCAAAATAAATTCCATGTGTAAAAAAAGGTAGGAAGTTTATGATGCAAATGCAAGTCAGGCATTTGAAATGTCCCGCGGCAGGCTGTCGCTGTTTCTTGAGCTTAGCTCTGCGTGTCTGAAGGCTGCAGTGGTAAGGAGGTCTGATCTGGGAAGGGAATGGGGGTGCAGAGGTGTGTCAGACACTGCTGTGTGGTGAGAAACAGTTGGCCATATGCTGTAGCTTTCAGTTATGTTACTGTGAATGAAGTCAAGATGAAGCCACTTTACGGCAGGTGGCTTAAAGTAGCTGCCCGCGAGGGGTTGCTTTGGAACCGCTGTCCCAAACTTGCTGCCTGGCCAGAACGCATTCGCCCCCACGCTCTAAACCTATTGACAGAACATGGGAATTTTGCCATAAGTGATCTGGATCAACATCTTTATTACGAAATTACTGAATGAATTTTAAGTGCTTTTTGTCTTTAAGTCTTGTACAGGAGATAAGATGATCTTTTTGCACTGACTTTGTCACATTTATGCACTCGTACTGCATTATGACAGCAAGTAGAAAGCAGTGAAACAAAAAAAAACTTTATGTTTAGAAAATACGTCAGCTACTGACTTTTAGTCCCATTTATTTAAAGTGCACTAGATCGTGTACTGTAACTTAGGAAATTTGATGTATGTATTGTTTTTATATTTTACATATTAAAAATATAGATTATATTTATAAATTATATTTATATGTAATACTTAAGCAAATGAATGGGCGGTAAGATGATTCCATTGTAAAAGGATAAAATGAACTTCTTAATGCCTGCCATTACTTTTATTCTAGGGCCTGGAGAACCTGATTAAAAATTCAAACAACAATATGTTGTTACTTTAAAAACTTATTTTTGGGAATATATCTGCCCTACCAAGATACTAAGGCAATAGATTTTTTTTTTTTTTTCCTTGGTGGTTGACTGCTGCTTCTCTCATTTTTTGGTGTAATTCGTGTCGGATCTCATGGAATCCTTCCAGTGATTTTGAGAAATACCAGGTTTTTAGTTGCTCACAGTAGCATTTGTGTCTTTGACGTTTTTCTCTACTTACAAAGAAGGAGTGAGTGCCATCAGAGCTCGACTGTTTGCGGTTTCCTCCACTCTGACAGTGTGGTGGTATTTTTAAAAGCAGATTCTACCCATCTATTAAATCCATTATAAGACAAGGGTAACAAGATTTCAGATCAGCCGATACACTCATCCATGAAGGAAACGCATTGCAGATCCTGTAAGAAATTCACTTGGCTTTGTGTGCTGAAATGTATCTGTTGACAGCAGCTTTATCTCTGGAGCTCTTAGTCAGTCATTAAAATGATTAGTCCTGATCCATTTAGGGTACTGAATCCCATAAATTCTTTATAATGAGGGTCCGCTACCTTGTAATGTTTGCGCACTGCTGCGGTGAAAGTCTCTGATGCGTTATGGGAGTTTATAAAAGCTACAGCAGTATAAATGTGAAAGGCCTTGGTCATTATTGAAACATTTCATATCCCACAAACCTTGCCCCTCCCAGGCCATCACGGCAATCAAACGGCCATGATCTGTATCGTAGTCATTACCATCTTTGTGGCTCGCAGCCGACTTCGTGAACGAGCGCAGTGAGCAACGCAGAAGCGCGCTCCCGGTCTGCCCTGCCTGAAGGGAACGCCCTTGGGTGCTCAGAGTCGCGACTCCCCGCTGAGCGTCGCAGTCCTCTCCAGGCAGAATACAGTACCTTGTCTGCAGCCACAAAGATGGGTATGCTGCGGGCCAGCGTTGAATTTTGTCACAGCAATTTCTTCTCGCACAAAAGCCTGTTGCTTATACGTTGGTTAGATGTGAGTGTGTACACACATACTGGAATACATACTGTCTATTTTCGCATTTGTTTGCACAGTTGCTATATTTACTAATAGTTCTTACGTTTCTATACTCAGTGACGCTCAAATTTAAAAAAAGCAAACAAACAAAAACCCACTTTCTGACCTTTTTCCCCAAAATAAGAATGTAACGGAGAACCACATTTGGATTATCAGCAGGCTTCCTCTGTTCATTTCGGTGAACTTGCCTGCTGTCCCCTGCTCTTACGCAAGTGTCAGGTCTTTTAAATCGAGTTGCTATTGCTTTTATTGCTCCATTATAAGTTCCCTGTGTTAAGAGAGGCATTTCAACACCCTTTCAACAGATTTTATGGAACCCTTAATTTGTCCCTCTGTGTTAATATATAATTAACGTGTTTGAATACAAGCCTGGATGCTTCTGGTGTTATACCTCTCTTTCTGAAAGGTTCCGTGTGGTGTACAGCAAATGTCTTGTGAAGTTATTTTTAGTTCAGCTGCATATTCCGTGTGTCTTATTCTAGGTTTTTAATATATGTTTATTCCAGTCTCAATGACCGGTTTGCAAGAGTGGAGCATTTAATTTTTTTTTTTTTTTTTGGCTGAGAAAAGAAATTTATTAAGTGTTTCCAATGTGAGCGACTGACAGTTACTAGGATGTCATTAGGCCTCTGATAAGAGTTGCAGAGTCCGTTTTTGTGCCATAGCCATAATTTTCAATTCATATTCTTTTCAAGAAAAGTGGTTTGTCCTGTCCTTACCTAACTGGTCAAATAGCAATATTCATTTGAACTATTGGTGTGGTATCCAAGAAACGTGCTGACCACAAAATCATTTTCTTTCACCTTAATTTTCTCCCCTTGAGCTTTTAGTGTTAGGAATAAAAGAAAAGAATTTTAAGGAGCACATGCTTAGTTCGGATTAGGATCACCTTTCTTACTGAAAAATAGCTGTCACAGTTTCTTCCTATGAGGTGCAGAAAATGACCATTACCTATTCTTTATACAATAGGGATTTCTTTTCTTTCTCACTCTTGTATCTTAACTTTTTAAGACTGTTTATCAGGAAAGGTATACTATTCCTTCTGTGGATGGAAAATAAAGCTTTGTAGAATTGTAAGTCTGAGGAGAAACAGAAGTAACTGGTTGAATTCTATGAACAGTAGCTGGGTGCTTTTGTAAGTGTCAAGCCTTTCTTGTTTTGCCATCTTTTTTTTTCCATCAAAGCTGTCATGTATTTACACAAAAAAAAATGGAACAGTAAGAAATAAGATTTTAATTGTTTTTAATTCAGTTGTTATAGCAGAGTTACTTTGTCAAGTTTCTCACGGGAAGAAAGAAGGATGATGTTATACTTAATGCTGAACTGGTACTGAGATCTAGCATTTACTCTTAGATCTACCACAGACTCATTATCCCTGAAACAATATAATTCCTCCCTTTGTCTCGGTTCTTTTAAAATATAAACAATACTTGCCAAGAGATGCTTGACTAAATTAATGTGTGGAAGTTATTAAAAGGAATAAAGGGCAAATAAAATTTGACCCTCATTTTAATGTTTCAGTACTGGCGGTAGTGGGAAATGGTTGTCAGTCTTCCCTGGTCCTGTCTTCTGAACGATGGAAAAACAGCACCCAGTTGCGCCAACAGCCACGGTTTCAAGGTCTTCTAGACGGAAATTTAATAGTTATGCAAATTCCATTACAGAAAGAAGTGAAAATTATGTTACTACATCTAATCTCTATGAGCTTTTTTCACTGCTAGTGTTAAGAACAATATTTAGTTCTTTATTTTAACAAGGAAATATTTTATCCATTGTGTTTTATGAACTTATGAAACGACTTTAGTTCTGTCAAGTTTAACGTAGAAATTTCACTCAATTTCCCCAGTCCAGTGAAAGTACCAATCATATATGAAAAATACCTCATTTACTAGAGTAAACCACCATTTGCTTTTTTTGCATTTTAAAAATAGTTATTCATGGCTGGTTTTCACTTGAACTCCTGTAAGTTAAAACAGTAACATTATTATGAGCAAAAAGCTCCTTAAAATGCTTGGGTGACTAACATAGTTTGACGGTCTTCTTTATGAGTGGAGTAGAGAGCTCTATATCATACTTGAAAATATAACAAATATGGAGGCGGCTGACAGAAGAGGAACAAAGGCAAAAATTGAGGATTTGTCACACAATTTCCTGCTGGCAGTTTGGAGAAGCACGAGCTGAACGGCTCCTGCTCGTCTTGAGTCTGACACTGTATTTCAGGAAGAGATTGTTCTCCCTAGTAAAGAACATCAGACTTGATCTACTGCCCTTTAGGATTTGAATTCCTTTAGTTTGTGTCTTATCTGCTCACACTTGGTATTTTTGACAGAGTATTTTCATTTGCTTTATTTAAAGAGTTTGAAAGCAGAGTGAATTTGATGGCCATCCCTTTGCCTTGTGTTTTGTATCACGTTAAACGTTGATTTTTGTTTGTAACATTCTTCTACTCAAGTAGTCTCTGTGGGTCTTCTAGCAATGTAGACGTGATGTGATCAAACCCAGGTGAGGACTTGCACGTACATCTTGCTCTCTGCATCACAAAATAACCCAGACAAACTTCAAGTATTTGAAGCGTTTTAACATAACAATGTTATGCGTGGTTGATGGTGTCTTCTCTCAGTAACATCTCTGAAGCTGTGTGTAGGCAGAGACTTCAGCATGGGTAGCAAGAATATTATGGATGAGTCTGGAATGGGTGAGAGAAGCTGGGAGTGTTGGAAATTAGGACACTGTCTGAAACTGGGAGGAAAAGCTGTGACTCTGCAGGGACGGAGCGGCTAACAAAGACTGTGAGCAAGAAGTGCTTTAAGAGCGTTGGGATGTAACATAATAAATGGAGTTGTGGAACAGCAACGGAGGGTATTAGGGCAGAAGGGTTCAGGAGGCTCTTAATTTTGATCCTCCGGTGTTGGTCTATAGAGCTGTTGCAGCTGCTTCTAAAATGGAGAACAGGACTGGATGGGCGCTTTCTAGACGCATCAGTGCTCCCGCTGTGCTGCGCTGGGGTGGCATCATTCAGATGAGGGGTTGTCCACATTCACCAAATGGACCTGTCCGTTCTTGTGGTATGGAATCTGAGATGCTGTTGAACGTTTCTTCAACAACCACTGAACATTTTGTTTAATTTGTTGGTTTGATTTTGTGTAACTGAGACCTGATCTAGAAAACATTTTCTTTACACTGCTGTAAGGTAGTTATTGAAGTGAAAATTTGCTTTCAGATCTCTAGCCCAAGACTACTCCTTGAAAGCGTTTTCAAAACACCGGTACTTACGTATCCAAATGGTTCCTGCTCTGGGCAGATTGGATTATACCAAGTCTAAAATTTTACCTTGTTCTGATTATATTTTACAGAATCTGGGAAGCAGCATAGCTGGGCGGCTTCCCCTCCTTCTCTCTTAAGTGTGAGGGCCTTGCTCATGGTAATGCATAAGCCCTGCGTAAACCCTGAGATCAGGAGAGGCGCAGCACAGTGTGAACGGGCTAGCTCTGAAGAAACTGCAGTGCCTTGTAATTGTGTTGACCAAACAGTAATAATGGAGAGTGCTGTAGCCTTTGCAGTATGTCTCCTTAAATCTCCTTTTGGTGTTTCTGAACAAAACAATGAAATAACGTGTACACGCAGTGCTGTTAAATACAGAGGGGAAAAAACTAAAGGAGTAATTTATCTGAAAGAGCAGTAAATATTTGTGCTTCTTATTATATTAGAAAGTAGGAAGTTGTTTTGTTTTTTTTTAAAAATTGGTTTCAAAATAATAGCGACACCTGAAATAGCTAGAATTTGTATCTGCAGTCTTTCAGTGCTTTGTAATCCTTCGTGACCGTATCCTCTCTCTCGTGAGTCTGCGAAATACTGTCATCCCGGCTGCAGAAACTACGAAACCTTCCTAGCAAGCGAGACACAAACTCAGTGTGTTGTCTAAGATCACCCAGGATATCTGCGCAGAGCAGGGAACGGAGCTAAGGATTCTCCGGGTCTAAGCTCAAGTTGTAACGATTAAATAATCCTTTGGGCTCCAGTTCTCGCACTGCTGATGCCTGCTCTGTGATTCTTCCCTGTTTTTGGGGACGGGGGGGAAATGACTGAGCTGGTGTTGGTAACTCGCAAACTGACGGACTTATTTAATGCTTGTGAGGCTCTTAGTATTTTCTACCCAAGAATCTCATAAAGAGGAAATTAGATGTTAGGATTTTACGGCCAAGGCAGTATCTTAATACCATAATTGGATTTGTGTAAATGTGTTTTAGGTCTCCTATGTGATTAGAGATGAAGTGGAGAAGTATAACCGAAACGGGGTAAATGCACTTCAGCTGGATCCAGCGTTAAATCGACTCTTCACAGCAGGCCGAGACTCTATTATAAGGATATGGAGCGTCAATCAGCACAAGGTAAGTTATGAGAGGATTCCTACACCTAAACCTGATTTTTCCCAAGTTCTCATGCTAGTAAGGTGCCTACAGGTGTATGTCTGATAGTGTTTTTTTTTAACAGCTGCCAATTATTATGACAGGAAAATCATTTTGATATTGCTCATGATACCTTACATAGCTGTATAGTTCTTTCACAAAAGAGATTCTGGAATAGTGACTTCAAGCAACTCTGCATTAGGCAGCTTTTGATCCATTTGAAGGTTGAAGAAAATAGCACAACAGGATCTGATAGTCACAATCTTTTCCATTTGTGATGAGATCTTTTAAACTTTTTCCCTTAATTTGCAGCAAGACCCTTATATAGCATCTATGGAACATCACACAGATTGGGTAAATGATATTGTGCTCTGCTGCAATGGTAAAACATGTAAGTACTTAAATGTTTGAAAACTACAGTATTCAGAAATTATGTATAAAAGTATATTATCTGCTGCTTTAATTATTTTCCATCTTTTCTTAGCATGTAAAATTAATTTGTGATGTGTATTGTAAATTTGATATAGTGTAAGCAGATGTTTTAATGAAAAAGTAAATTTGTATATAAATGATTCTTTCGATCTTTCCGAAAAGCAAATTAGAGTAGCACGAATATGCTTTAAAGTAATATATAAGCCATTAAAGTTTACTCTTTATTCTTTCCAATTTAGTGATATCTGCTTCATCAGATACTACTGTTAAAGTATGGAATGCACATAAGGGATTTTGCATGTCAACACTAAGGACGCATAAGGTGAAGAACGTTATCTGTAAATACTGTATATCATCACTGACAGTCTTTTAAATGTTAAGATGTAGACTTCAAATGGATAATGATGTTGATTCATGTTGTTGTATTTATTTTAGGATTACGTGAAAGCCTTAGCGTATGCAAAAGATAAAGAACTGGTAGCATCTGCTGGGCTGGACAGACAGATATTCCTCTGGGATGTAAATACTCTAACAGCACTGACTGCCTCAAACAACACCGTAACAAGTAGGTACCTAGGGAGGGGAGGCAAACGCAGTGCATCTTATTGAGTAGCGTCATCTGTGAGAACAATTTAAAATCTGTTTTAAATACCTGTTTCTGTGTGTACATAAAAAACGTGCAAGAAATTTTAAGGTGGTTTTAGTACATAATCAGTCAGTTTGTTGCGCTGTATAATAGCTGAAAATCTAGAGGAGCCAACAGTCATGGTGTTTAGAGTAGAGGACAGGTCTCCCTGAACATTTTCTCCTGAAATGTAGTGCGCTGGTCTTCTCTGCAACTTGATAGAGCTTTAGCTTGAGAAGCTTTTTGCTCCTCAGCTAACCCGTTAGAGAAGTTTTCCCTTAGGTTATTTGTCAGTGCATTTTCTGTGTATTATAATTTGGTGGTTATTTGAGGGTTTTTTTTGTTTTGTTTCCTTTATATAGATGCTGTAAAAAGACAGCTCCTAAAGCAGAACTTGATACGTTTATCAAAACTATCTGTCAGAAGAATAAAGTTACTAGATAAATTTTGATTAAAAAAACGTGTGAAGTAATACTAAGCACTAATTGCATGTAAAGATGGCATACTAGTGAGATCTAACTCACTGGTTAGCTATGAGAATGCAAAGGGAAACTCTCTGTAGATTCTGCTTGTCAGGGTTAATCCTTAATGTCATCATCATCTTTTAAGAAGTGATCTGTCCTGCTTCTCTATCCCAATAAAGACATTAATATAAATTATGAGATCTTTCCCTGTAGAGCAATTCCAGCACCGCTTTCTTAAAATACTCAAGATAAGAGCTGGTTAGGTTTCTCTTCTGGAGAGTATGACACCAATCTTCAAGTTTATTTAGGTTTAATTAGTTCGTGAGTAACATAAATCTGAGTCATCAGCATCCTGGTTTATATTGGCTATTTTACAATATATTTTTTCAGAAAGAGATCTGGTTTGATCACAGTGTGTTTTGCTGCCTATAAGTACATTGGAAAAATAGTGTTAACAGTGACTGATCTCTTTCACTTTCTACTTAGTGTCTGATACGTGTTTAAACAGTAGCAGAGTCTCAGATGGATGCATTGGGAAAGAGCACAGCATCTTGCTTCACTGCCACCCTTGAATTTTCTAAATAAGACTACTTGGTTCCTCATTCATAGGTTAGGAATGACTCAAGAAAAATCTGCAAAACTGAAATCTGGAATTGGCACAACAAACTTTTAAGAAATTTCAGGACTATCTGATTCAGTGAATGAGGCATGCATATAGTTGTTTTGGTGTGGTTTTTTTTAAATTACTTTTCTGGCTAATTATGAAAGGTGTGTTAGTTGTATGGATTTGGTAGCTTCTAAAAATAAAGGTGCATCTGGTGGGCAGAACTGTCAGTTTTACATTTGTTCTGTCTACAAGACTTTTAAGTTCAAGTATAGCCTTATGGTGGCACGTCTGTCACCTTCAGAAGAGAGGTGGCCTCTAGCGAGCTGTGTCGGGCTGCAGAACAGTGTTGGCGTGGCACACGATTGCACAGAACTAAGTAGATTTACCTTGTATTTCTCAGAAGTTTTCTTTCACTGAAGGTAGAATTATTTCATCCCCAAACTTTGCTGGTAACTGTAAGTTATGCTGTCTTCTGAGTGAACGGGAAGGGAAGAATGAAGAATTTGCTGGCTCACAGGAAAACTTGATTGGGCGAGGGTAGGATTTCTTGAGCACTGCGACAGTGATATAGATTCGAGTGAATCATAACTGGGAGACAGGGAGTACTGAGGAGCTGATGCTTGTTTTGACCCCAAGATCAAATAAAAGTGGAGGCATTACCTCTAAGATGACAGAAATAAATCTGCATTTCTTGAGTTAGAACAGTAATGCTTCATAAGGGGGAGAAAGGGGAAGCAGGGGAGTTGTTTTTCTTTCTCGTGCTCTCAACTAACAGTGTTTCTGTTGGGAAGAACATGGTATATGCCCTTAAAGCAGCTGGTTTTCTTCAGTCCTTTCAAACAATATTGATTTTTTTGAGTGCAAATGAAGATTGTTCTTGTGCATTGGCTTCCTGTCTGATTACAGGGAAGCGATGTTTATAAGCCAACATTAAAAGGCAGCCTATTTTTAAAGAGTCTCTTGGTCAGCATAGTCGTAACTTAAATTAGGTGGAGAGATTTTGCTTTTGAGAGGTAGTCCCTTCCAGAAGAGAGTGGAGTTGAGCTTTGCTTTTGTTCCGGCATAGATTTTGCTTCCATACAGTTAAGATTCTCTCTTCCATTCCTGATGTCCAGCTTGTGATAATCCTGTCTGTTATCCTTTCATAAATTATTATGGTTGTTGAACAGTGTGCTAATCTTCAAGAGTTTTCAGTTCCACTTTTTGCCTTCAACTATTCTCTGGGGACACTGGAAGACTATGACTTTATTTTGGCTACAAATAGTAGATTTCATTTGAAAGTTTACATTTGGATAGCCATAGCTAGCGGTTAAGAGGGCCCTGAGGTAAAGCTGCATAATTCTTCTGCCGTGACAAAATGTTTATGATATTGGGTCACGAATACTGTGTTAGAAACTTATTTCCATAATATACATAAATCATTATATAAAGTTTCACATTTTTGCTGGCAATACAGTTTGTTGCTATTCTCAGCCTTTTTGGCATACTGATCGTACGGTTTTGAGGCTTGATGAAACGCCTAATGGTGCTCTCAGAATAGATGATTGTCATTTGCTGTGTCTGTGCTTTTCCCAGTTGAGGGACTGGTACTTTAATCTGTCCAAAAGTAGATTAAGCTAGAAGGTACAGAATTCCTCAACTCTGATGACAGTTGTGATGCTAAGGAGTTGCCATATGGTTTTCCCAAATGCAAAGGTAGCATCCATGCTCAAGTAACACATTTCAGCACTGCAGTGTAACTGCACTAAAGCATCTCTGCTGAACTAAGAGAAGAGCTTTTAATATATAATGTAGAATTTTACTGCTGCATGGCTCAGGAAAAAAATTTTTGCACTTAAATCCAAATGCTGTATGTTATAAGATCACATAGAAGTATCGTTCTCTAGTAAAGTAGTTGAAAAGAGCAAGAGTACCTTGATGGTCCTGGCACTGAATTGTGATGCCAAGAGGGCACCAGAACTGTAATGACCATAAGTCTGAGGGGTTACTGTTTGTTTTTTTTTTTTTTTTATGCCAGCAGTAGATTAAGAATTGAGATTGAGTGTACGTATATGCTGTGTACATTCTTTCTTCTTTTTTAAAGCAACTGTGTATATGGGGTAGAGTGGCACTGTTTTAATGGATCAAAGGGTATTAAAATACCCAAAAATACGTTTCTTGAGCAAAGAAGTATGCTTTTCAGATGACAGCATTAAAATTGAAAATACATATTTTATTTTGAAATAGCTTCTTCCCTGAGTGGGAACAAAGACTCTATCTACAGCCTTGCAATGAATCAAATGGGAACAGTTATTGTATCAGGGTCCACTGAAAAGGTAAGCAAAGATCTGGTAAGGCTCATTCCACTTCAGTTCAAAGTTTAGTCTAAAGAGACAATTTTATTCATTTTCAATGCCATGTCTGTAGCAGCTTTTGTGGTTTTAATAGTGACACTATTAATAGTAGACACTTTATTGTTTTTTTAAGCTGGAGTATTAGTATAGGATACAAATACTTGCCTCAGTCTGAAGATGTGTATATATCCAGATAGCTTTAATACACAGAAGAGACAATCAGATCATCTTCTGTAACCCTATTTTTATCAGAGATCATGACATTTCACTACAAGAGCTCTGATTTGGGGGGCACATTACTCAGATGATTATAAAAACTGAAGCAGTTGCCACAGGTAAGAAAGAAATGATGCCAACAATTTGTAAGACCCGTGCAGGAGGTAGGAAATGAAGTTAGCTAATGAAGATCAAGTGTTCCCAAGAGATAGCCCATGCTCTTTGTTGTAAAGGAAGGTGAAACACCCGAAAGTCCCCTGCGAGTTGTTTTTTTACCTAATCAAACCTTGGGAGAATTTTATTTCCAAGTCAGTGTAAAAATGAAAATAGGATACACCAGCGAACCATCTGAGAGGATTCTCAGAATGTTGTCGGGTTTTTTTATCCCATACCACACTATCCTGTTTCCAGTCACTTCCACTCTTTATTTTGTTAGGCAGACAGAAAAAGCCAGAACAAATGAAATTAAAATCAAGCTAAGAAAATCGCATCTGATTATTAAAGGTGCATAAGATCTAATTATGTCTATCTTGTTCTAATGAAGTATTTTTTTGGTGATGGGTGTCTGCATGTTCGGAATAAGGGTCAGTTTATTCAGAAAGGCTTAATTTTCTGTAGAGAAAACACACTGGTGGGAAGAATGATGTTAATGCCAGTTATCTAATTATTTGCATAGGTTCTAAGGGTGTGGGATCCAAGAACTTGTGCAAAACTAATGAAACTCAAAGGACACACGGACAACGTGAAAGCTTTGTTGTTGAACAGAGATGGCACCCAGGTATGTGCTTTAACTTGAGACAAAGGCATTTTACAGAATGCAGCAATGTCATTAGTCTTTTTCAATATAATTATTTTATGTCACAGATTACAGAAGGTAGCCTAACGAGTATTACACAGATATTAAGAGAGGAGGCTGGTGGGTGAAAGCTCTGTTTTATTACAAGTCCATCTAGGTACGGAGGGGGTGGTTTACATAAAATGTCTGGAAATTGTGACTAGAGTTGTTAACTGCCAGTCTTTGTTTAGCACCATCTTAATGGAAAAATATAACCGTAAGGATTATGAAAGCTCTTTATGGAAAAAAACGATTTTAAAAGACTCAAACGCTTGCTTGATTTAAGTATGATGGTTGTTGCTCAGTGTCTTTCAGGCAGCTCTGATGGGACAATCCGCCTGTGGTCCCTTGGGCAGCAGAGATGTATAGCCACGTATCGAGTCCATGATGAAGGCGTTTGGGCTCTGCAGGTCAATGAAGCCTTCACTCATGTTTATTCAGGAGGAAGAGACAGAAAGATTTATTGTACAGATTTGCGAAATCCTGATATCCGTGTGCTTATCTGCGAAGAAAAGGCACCAGTTCTTAAGGTAATTGAGCTTAATTCAGAGAATCACAGAATGGTTGAGGTTGGAAGTGACCTCTGGAGGTCATCTGGTCCACCCTCCCTGCTCAAGCAGGGACACCTAGAGCCGATTGCCCAGGACTGTGTCCAGATGGCTTTTGAATATCTCCAAGAATGAAGACTTCGCAACCTGTTCCAGTGCTCAGGCACCCTCACAGCATTAAAGTGTGATTGTGTCGCATGTTGTCTGACGAAATAGTGGCTTGAGGTATAAGTTGATAAAAGAATGCACATTGGGTAACAAGTGTTTACTACACCGCATCTTCAGTGTACTGGCTTTGTCTCCTAAACTACATCTGAAACTTAATTGTCCGAAGAAGATAAATGCCTGGCAGCTACCTAAAATATGCAAATTCAAATATTACTGAACCATATTATGCTCAAACATGAAAAGTTGTTTCTACCAGACTCTGGTATGGTTTTAAGAAACTAAGCTGGCATTGCCAAGGCTTTAGCCAAAAATGGATGTTTCTTAGCAGCAATATATGTGCACAGGACTGTGTTAGAATACGTCGCATATGCATGGGAACCAGGAGTAAAACTTACTGTGGTTTTTTTGAACACCTGAATATGATGTTTTCGTAACTGGAGAAAACTGCATGCACAAGTCTGAGTCCTTTGAAGAAACTGCTTTTTGGATTTTTTTAGGGTTTTTTGTTTTTTTGTTTTTACTGTCTGTAACTCTAGATGACATGGCCTTGGAACATGTAGGTGTATAAGGAATGTGCGATTGAAACAGATACCAGTATATAAGCAATCTGGCCTTCCTTGTGAGTAAACTCTGGCTTAGTATGTTCAGATAAAATCCTGGATATATTAATGTAGTTTTGAAAAAGTCAGAATGTGAGAAATTTCAGTTCAAAATGGAAAATGAAAGCTGTGGTCAGCTGTACAAAGACCAGAAGGGGTCTTCTAAGATCCTAGCTACAGTGATTCGTTGTTGTCCGAGAAACGTAACAGCAGAGCCAAACATATAAAGTTCTCCTTGTTAATTAGTACAGAACTTCTTACATTCTCTTTTTAACCACACGAAGCATTTGAATGCAAAGTAATTCAGAAAATATTGTACTTGTCAAAGTGTCCATTAGACGAGATTGCATCATGCTAGAAGCAACTTTAAATGCCAGGTGTTTAGCCACATTGCATCTACTGTTGTCCATGTCCAGAATTTATTGGTTGAATATTTGAAACAATGTCTCTCGAGTTTAAAAAATTGCAGCTTAGTTATTTTTCATTTAAATTTTGTATTTCTTTAGTAAACTGAAAATAGGGCTGTTTCTGAGGTACATCCAAGTATGGCAGCAGGTCTACGCAGAGCAAATACTAGTTGAACAAAGGCAAATTAAGTTAAGCATGCCTGAAAGTGTTTGTCGTTTCGTTATTTAGATGGAACTTGATAGATCAGCTGATCCTCCTCCAGCACTTTGGGTTGCAACAACTAAATCCTCTGTGAATAAATGGGTAAGTGACGTATTTTACACTCTGAATTCAATTAAGTGGTCATGGGACTTGGTTTAGGAACTGTTGGACTGTTGTTCGCAATTAGACTGTGACTTGCTATGATCTGTAAGCTTTCTTTAAAAAAATCATGAAATGCTAATATTGAAATTGATCAAAAGACATTAAGCTTTGAATTACTTTGCTATCTATGCAGCTTTTAGAAATAAATTATCTCACTCAGAACTGGACGGTTAACATCTAAATAGCTGCATGAACTGGCAGTTGTTACTCACAGATAAAAGCAAAGTTTATAGGATATTATGAATATGTCATTATTTTGTTTCTTTCTGTAGACTTTGAAGGGAATTCATAATTTTAGAGCATCTGGAGATTATGATAATGATTGTACCAATCCTATACCACCCCTGTGTACACAGCCTGATCAAGTTATAAAAGGTAAACCGCTGTTTTCCAGAGTACCTTATAGAATCTGTTGTCATTAGCAGAAATGGTAGATCTTTAAGACTGGCTCAGGTTTTTAGGTACTTGATACCTGATTTCAGCTAATGTGGTTATCGTCTATCTAGGTTACAGCTAAAATAGTGTTTCAACCTTGGTGATATCCAAGTCTTACATGCAATAATGAAACCAAAGAACAGTCACACATGTCATGTTATACAGTTTAATTTAATGTAAGATTAGGGAAAAAAAAAATCAAATCACTGTAGTGACCTTAATTCTTGTTTGTTTGCTAGGGGGTGCTAGTATTATTCAGTGCCACATTCTTAACGACAAGAGACACATATTAACCAAAGACACAAATAATAATGTGGCATACTGGGATGTCTTGAAGGTAAGTAGGTAATTTCGGATTAAACGTCTACTGTTGGATGCTTAATTATTTGTACCTTTTTTTACTTTTTTGTGTGTGTGTGAGATTCCTATGGTAGAAAGTAAATCATCTTTCTGTCCCAAGACATAATGCAAAAATTGCTTTTTGAAAGGTGGGGGGCATTTCTGAGCTTTTCTGCATCTTTGCCTGATGTGAGGCTGGATATTAACATCTTCATGCACCTTGAATTCTCTCCTGCAAATAGTAATGTTTGTTTTGATTGGGTTTTGTTTCAAAGAGGGCTCGTAGAGGCCCATGGGCATGTCTGCCCAGTGCAGTAAGGAATAGCATAAGAAAGCTTAGCCTGCAAAAGGGAAACCTGTGCTTCAGGTCCTGCTAGAAACCCACAGATCCCAAGCAAGCGGGCTGACTAGTAGTCTGTGGAGTAGTGTGAGAGCGTAACCTCACCGCTCCCCTCGTTATTTGGCAAGGCAGCAGGCAGGAAGGCAGGACTGGAAGGAAAGTTAGCAGAAGGGAGCATGGCTCCCGCCTAGCCTTACTCGCTCCTGTGAGAAGAGAGACTTGGCGTGGCATTTCTCTATCTTGCTTTACCCAATGATTGGTCAGAGGAGAGGGGAAAAAAGTGCAAGAGAGAAAGGACTGGAATCCCAGATCGGTGAGATGGCCAGCAATTTCTGCTCTTGCAAAATCCTGTTTGACATTCTAAGTCTTTTTTTCATCTTGAGCTATGCAGTGCTCCAGCCAAGATTCAGTAATGAAGTAAAGGGCGCCCAGCTAACTTACGGANCGGGGTTAAACCACAACAGTCACTGAAGTGAGAAAGAAGGGAATTAAGTTGGGAGAATGTAGATTTGTACTAAAAATTATCTAGGTTACTTTTGTGGAAAAGTGAATAGCTTATCTTCCTTTCCATTTACAGTTGCCATATATTTAAGCACAGAGTTAGATCTCGGGACCAAAGTCAAATGCTAATGTTAATTTGTACCTTCGTTCAGTGCTTTGTTAGTAAGGGTTTCAGAAGCCTCTCTTGCGCACGTTTAAATACATACTCACTTCAGAGATGGGGTTACTCTCCAGGTCAAAGCGTCATCTTATGTGTAGGATCACTCTAAGGCTGAGACTCTTTATTGAGGATGCTGGAAGAAAAGAGGGAAGTTTTCTGACCTGCAGCTAAACCCTTCCATCTTTGCTTCCTCTAACTTTTCCTGGATTTGGGGGAAATAAGTGTTGCAAGGTTATGATCCTTAGAGTTTGCTTAACTCGCATGTTTCAGGTTTCAAGATGACTCTGCAAGTGGATTACAAGAATTTGGATGTTAACAGACTTACCTGAGGAACTTTAAAAATGAAAGTATAAAATAAAACAGATAAATAAACTAAAACGGGGGAAAAAAGAATCTACACACAAATTCACTTACTTCTGTTCCCAGTGCAGTAGCTGAGCTGAATTTGTTTCTAATTTGCAACAAATATTGGTGTTTGATGGAGAGTTGTACTAAAGTATTGATACTGGTGGGGGGAAGAATGACAGAGGATGCTAGACGACAGCTATGCTCAGTGATAGGGAGTATGTTTTTTATTAATGTGAAGTAATACTTCCATACTTCTCCACAGGTTTGATGCCACTACCTCAGAAATAAATGGGAAATAAAAATACTTGCCGCGTAAACTATTATTCAGTTTTTTTGGGAAAAATTTGAACCTTTAACTTGTGCATTTCTGGACTGCAGTACTCATGGGGAAATCATAAGCTGTAATCATTCCAAGTGTATATGAACGTCAAATAAAAGATTTGAGGTGCTGATCTGATTCAGTACTCAGAATTTTAAAACTTGTGTATTTCTTCTTTTGGTTTACAGGCATGTAAAGTTGAAGACCTTGGGAAAGTAGATTTTGAGGAAGAAATTAAGAAGAGATTTAAAATGGTGTATGTGCCAAACTGGTTCTCAGTAGACTTGAAAACTGGGGTGAGATACAACTCCTAAATCCGTTGTTACAATGTCAGATTTCATATATTTTCATACACTGTTTGTTCACACAGGTTTCAACGTGTTACAAGTTTTGAAGAACGATCATCATTTATCTGATGGGTTAGATTTATTTTGAAGCAAACCAGCAAGTTTTACCTTGGTTCTTAATAATCTGAATAACAGATTTTCTTTTTTTTGCCCCCCTTGTGGTATGGTCAGTTTAAATCCACCAATACTAATTATGAATGAATACAGTTTGGTAAATGAAGTGTGCTGTCCTGCATTTAGAAATTCTTTGTTTTGTGTACCCAGCTAAGTGTGAACAAAATAAATTCATAAACTTGTTTAATACAAAACAGCTATTGCATTCCTCTTCCTGGTGGTCTTTCTCCAACAGATGTTGACAATTACTTTGGATGAAAGTGACTGCTTTGCAGCTTGGGTTTCAGCAAAGGATGCTGGATTTAGCAGTCCAGATGGTTCTGATCCAAAATGTAAGTTTTAACTAATACTAGTGTTTTATTGAGACAAAAAAGCAGAATAAATTCCAGTATTTATGTTTCAAAGTATTCCAGTGCCACATATGTCAGTAGCTGGTTGGATTTTAGGGCTTATTTTCTTGAGACTAAACTCTGCAGAGAATTCTCCGATGAGAATGTTTGCTTTTTTCTGAAACATCTCAGTCATGTTCAGGTTTTCTATTTAACTTGGTTTTAAACCTTCAAGAAGCAAAAGGGAAAAAGTAATATTCCTAAACTCGGAGCTATTAGCTGATCTAGAGAATGTTACAGCATGTGAGTGATCCAACAGCAGGCATTCTAAAACCATTTTTTTCCGAAAGATCGTAACGTATAGCTGTGAGATTGCGATAAGCAGATTTCTGTGCCCATAAGTAGTTTGTTTTGGGCACAGGAGTACTCAAACGTTTGGGAAAGTTTTCAGCTGTGGATCAAATGTAGACTATTATGATGCCAACGGTTTGTACGTACCTGAAGTTCTACCTTGCTGTGTCTTGACAGTGAACCTTGGAGGGCTTCTGCTACAAGCACTTCTGGAGTATTGGCCTAGAACACATATCAATCCAATGGATGAAGAAGAAAATGAAATAAATCATGGTTAGTATTTTCATATTTTCTTTTTGTAGGATTTGTTGTTGCATTCTGTTTGTTTATATTTCTGTTTCTTTAACAGATACAACTTGACTTGCTGCCTTGTACCTGTCTCTGTATGCATTATAGACTAATGTTTTTTAATGCTTTTAAATTTGCTTTACACCAGAAATTGCTGAGTAGCTTTCTTCTTCTGACGGTATCAGCAAAAATCTTAAGAACTTTAGTCCATAAAAAAAGTGGGTGAATAGATGATTCTGAAGTTAGACAAACACGATGCCTTGATGAAACATGATTACTGACAAAACTCAAGCTTGACTTGGAAAAGAAACGGCCTAGATAATGACAGCAATGAACAATAGCTCAGTTATCCAACATTAGCCAGTGTTCTCTTGACATAATTCCAATTTGTTTCTAGATATTATGAACAGTATAAAATAAAGGAAGGATCTATTGGAAAGAATAATTCAAAGGCTATTAGAATAATACATGGGGTATACAAAGCCATCTCAGAGTGGTGTTTTAAGGCTATAATGCTAAGTTGAATCAGGCATGGGATAAAAAGCACAGCTTATGTAAAAAGTAAGATAGTGGCTGAATTTGGCAGAATAAAAAGGACCGTAAAACTCCTGAGTTTGTGGATTATTTTGAAATTAATTCAACCCAGATCAGAGTTGCCTAAAAACTCTTGTCTTTGGCAATTAAGAAATTACTTTCTACAGATAACGCAATTAAGAATGCTGTAAGTTCAGCAATATCTTGCCATTTTGTCACAAGGATTGTGCCAAGAGTTAGCTACTTTCTTCTTTCCAAAATGACCTCCATGGAGGGTTACAGCCCTCGGCAGGCTTTTCCAGATAAAGTTGCTGATCCTCATGCTTTTGTGTATTGCCAGGCTACAGCTTGAGAGCCAGACAATATGTGAGAAGTATACTCGGGCTTTTGTATTGTTGGAATACTGATGCTGCACTTCTTATTTCTGTGAATAGTTGTGGATTAGTGGAATGTTTAGGATGTTCTCTACAGAATCGGTCTTTATTTTCCCTTCCAAAAGTAACAGTTAAGAAACTGACACTGAACAGTGACTTAAGAAGATAAAGTGTACCTGTGGGACACTGAAATTTGTGCAGAGATACAAGAACTTAAACATACATATATAAGTCTATATATGCAGTATTGTTCCTCTCAATTGTTAACAGAAGTGTTACGAAGAAATGTTTTAAACTGTAGGATTTCTCACTTGCTCTAACTTCAGTGTCATATTCAGCCCTTCTAATAGAGAATAGATTTTCTTTTCTGGTTTCTTTGCTTGATACGATTTCTGACCTTTCTTCCACTACATGTGTTGCTGGTCAGAAAGCTAAGGAATTATTCGTCTCATGAGACTATGCCATTGAAATTTCTTATGTTGCTTGAATTCAACATCATGTTCAAATACAGTAATTAGATGCTGCGGTGTAATTGAGATGGCCTTTCTCAAGTGAAAGGCAGGCATCTAAATACTTCGGTATTGTGTTTCAAGATACCTGACTGACTAAAAGCTGCGCTGTTCAAGAGGTGCATAAATAATGCTGATTTCTGTTTAATCTTACCCTGTCCATCCAATGTGGAATCAGGTTAAGAATAAATTCAATAAATTGAATTTAGAATGCAGTAACGTCAAGAAAATGTGAGTCTGAGCTTTACTAGCTTTACTAGTATTTTGACAGCTGGCAAATCCAGGTAGAAGAGCAAAGCTAACATCCTTCACAGTTCTGTATTGTCCTGGTTTCAGCTTAATTCAGAGTTCATTTTATTCCTAGTAGCTGCCATAGTGCTGTGGTTTTGGACTTGGTATGAGAACAATGCTGATAGCACACTGATGGTTTAGTTGTTGCTGAGCAGTGCTGACACCAGCCAAGGACTTTTTAGCTTCCCATGCTCTGCCAGGGGCACCAGGAGCCGGGAGGGGGCACAGCCAGGCCAGCTGACCCAACCTGCCCACAGGGCTATTCCATACCATACGGCGTCACGCTCCGTATGGAAACTGGGGGAGTTGGCCGGGGGGCAGCGATGGCTGCTCGGGGACGGGCTGGGCATCGGTCAGCGGGTGGGGAGCAATTGCATTGGGCATCACTTGCTTTGTATATTCTTTTATCATTACTATTATTATTTTCTCTTTCTCTACTATCCCATTAAACTGCCTTTATCTCAACCCACGGGTTTTAGGGTTTTTTTCCCAGTTCTCTTCCCCATCCCACTGGGGCAAAGGGAGGGTGAGCGAGCGGCTGCGTGGGGCTTGGTTGCTGATTGGGGTTAAACCACAACTTGTATTGTCACTGCAGAGGGGAGAAATAGTCTTGTCTCGGTGGAATCTCTGTAGTTGATTTCTAATACTAGTATTGGTCAGTTTGACAAATCCTCAGAATTCTGTTAAGGAACTGGAGAAAACTAGTAATGAGGATTTGGTTTGTGAGCTGTTTCCCTTTTCTCAAAGGCTTTTGAAATAGGCCTTCCACAAACCTGTATCGATCTAGTTACTCTCTAGTGTTCCTTTTTACATACTTGCTATGTGTTGAAAGTGGGGATTTTCTTGGTTTTTAGAAAGCTTCTGTTTTTTTTTAATTTGAGCAATACATTAGCTGTAGGTGGAAAAGGCATTTTTTTGTCTACATATACCCAATTTTAAGGCTTGGTGCAGTCTCACTGTTGTGTATATTTTTTTTCCAACAGTGAATGGTGAGCAGGAGAACAGAGTCCAGAAAGGGAATGGATACTTCCAAGTGCCACCACATACACCGGTTATTTTTGGTGAGGCTGGAGGACGCACTTTGTTCAGGTAAGAAAACTCAAGAGTGCAAATTCAGCGGCTAAACAATCGCTTCCTCTGTGCCTGCAGAAATGTTATCAGCATGTAATACTTGCATCTGCTCTGTACTGTACCTTCAAGACATGCCCTGGACAGGCAAAAGAAGCAGCTGTTAATGATCATTTTGCATTGTCCAGCTGAGTACGTCAGTTGGAACATCAACAAGGTGGGGGTTTTACACCGGTAAGAGTTGTATATTGTTCCGAGCTGTGTGTCATAGCTTTGAGATCTTTTTGGGTGCCCTCTTCCTGCAAACTGATGAACTGAGCTTTTGTTTGAGAATGAACTTGTGCTACTTGAGATGCTGGGAGAGCTTCCCTTATGGGTCCATTGTGCTGGTGTTTGAGCAGTAATGACTCGGACAGGAGATCCTACTCACTAGGGAGTCGGTTTCTGCTCCCAAAATTATAGTTGGTGATCCATTAGAAGGTGCTAAGCTCGGGCAGGTAGGAGCACAGGTTCTGTGTTGCAATGTGTATATACTGATTACCTCCTTACTTCTTTTCATTCTGCGTTGAAAAGCCTGCCACACATGGTACGACAGAGACCATTTAACAGCGCTGCAAAACAGATGCCAAGCTCTCAAATACCATGAAGCATTTGATATTTACTGACGTAGTGGATTTTAAATTTGAGGGGCGGGGGTGTTTGATTTGTTGTTTTCATTTCCCAGGCTGAATAGGCCCAAAAACTATGTAACTCTTTTCAATTATTATTATTCTCTGCAGTATTTAATGTATTTACCTTGTAGCTGGGGCTTAATATTTGCATCCATTCTGTACTGGTGGATCTTCCGTCTTGTACAGCTTGTTCCCAGAGAACACGGAAAAGACACCATTGGAGGGAGCAAGCCACGCTTATTGGACCTAAAAGGTGGCTTGCAGGACTCTCTGATAAAATACTTAATTGGAATTTATAAAATTATGCGTGGCTTTGTTTCACCGTTGTACGTGCGCATTTCCTAAAATCGGTTTTACTCTTCCCATTCGGCAAGGGCTGAGCAGACGCTTTGCCTGCAAAGCTCATTTTTCCCAAGCAGAAAAGAATTGCTTCCTGCCAGGTGCCTCCCCCCTTCTCCCGACGGTTTTGTGCTTCAACACACAACCATACGCAATCCACGAGCAAAGCATTTTTTTTTTATTATTATTATTTTTTTTTAAATTTCTCTGTGCCATAGCCTACGGTCTCCTGAGATACTTCTCCCTCTTTCTGCCCTGGAGATTTGTCATCTTCCTGCAGCTGCTTTTTCTGCTTTTCACAGAAAACACAAGATCGCTTCCCCAGTAAAGGGGGCCAGCTACCGAGCTCAAGCTCCCTGCCCATTAAAAGGGCAGGACCTCTCCTGAAAGCTTTTTTAATGCACGTTACAATAATTGTTTTCATTCACAAAGGTTATTTCTGTCTGTCTTAGGTTATTGTGTCGGGATTCGGGCGGTGAAACTGAATCTATGCTTCTTAATGAAACTGTGCCACAATGGGTAATTGACATCACTGTGGATGTAAGTATCTCATGTACCGATTTTGGGGGGTTTTGTGTCTGTGTGGTGTTCTGGTGATTTTTTTTTTTTTAAGGTGAATTACAGGGATTTTTTTAACTGTACAGGATCTGAAATAACATTTTAAATTTTTGCTCTGTTTGTATTTAAAATAAGTGGTCTCAAGGTCTGCATTCAAGACCCTTTGAGATCATTATTTTCTGACGTGTCCAGTTCAGGTATTTTTGCTCACTTTTGACAGAAAATCTTAGAAAAAGAATTCAAAGCACTGTGCATCATTGGTATCCTTTTAAAGCGTGGCGCTCTGGAACAGAGAACACTCTTCGTATTGCTGCAGTCTTTTGAAACTATCTAATTTCCTTTGAAATAAATAATTTATATTCCAAAGCTAGATATAATATGTATATCATCTAAATTGAAGCATCTCAGGAGTATAAGTAATTTGGAAGTTGGCTGTGGTGGTGATGTTAAGAATCTCTCTTGGGTTTTGATAATTAAGAGCTGAATATACTTCACATATCAGCTCCTATTTCTACCAGCTGGTAACAGTTCATGCTAAATTAACACTTTTCAAATTTGTCTCCTTCTAGAAAAATATGCCCAAATTCAATAAGATTCCCTTCTACCTCCAACCTCATTCATCATCAGGGGCAAAAACTCTAAAAAAGTAAGTAATGCATATTTGACTCTTAAAGCTACAGAAAGAGAATTGCAAGCTCGGAGGAAAAAAAACAAACAAAAAACGATTAGCCAGCGAATTGTATTGTGCTTGATGAATTTGTAGAAGTTTCTAGTCATTTAAACAGCATCACTCTGAAGCATTGAATTATATCAGAATATTCAAAAGAACTGGAGATTTCTTTTGGGTTCAATGGGCCGTTGCTTAAGTTTGTGCTAAGAAACGTCCTAGAACTAACTACTGCAATTGGACTTTCTGTCTGTTGTGGTATTCGGTCAGAAAACGGAGGAACTTACAGACTGTTACACTGCTCCGAACCACAGCTTTATATTATGGTTCCTATTGCTAACAGTGATGAATAATAGCTTTTTAAAAGGAAAAGGTACAAAACCTGACAGCAGGGAATGCAAGATAGTCTGCTTGTCACGGTAGCTGTAACTGGGAGCTGTACAGGTTAGAAATGGATGCAGGCCCTCAGATCCAAAGTCAGTGTCGTAGACAGTCTGCCTACCATTTTCATGCAACAATTTTCGGTATTTTCCACAAATGCCGAGTTCCTCTTGAAGTCTTATTGAACTCGTCACATCAGAGACAATGTATGAAAGAGGAGCTTCATAGTTTTTTTTGTGTACTTTCTGGAAAAACTGCTGCTGCTTGTTACTTTAGAATGCCCTTCTGTTAATGTAGTAGGGTGAACAGCATGTTCTGGCTTACCTCTTGTATTATTCCATATCCTCTGTCCTTCTCGTACTAATCCCTCTTCTATAGGAAGAACGAGGGTTGTGCGCAATACTCTTCTTCTAAGGTTTGATTTTAATTCGGTCTTTAATTCTTAATTCTTTCTCTGGACCACTTTTCTGAGTCCCTTTCGCTGTGTGAATCTTCGGATAAATAGCTGTTAAGATCACGGCATTCTGGATGATGCTGATAATCGACTATTAAATTTATAATATAAAGAGCTTATCTGTGTACTGGCGTAGTTTTCTACAGATTAAGGTATTGTGAAGATAAGAAGTATAGTTTCTAAAGTTTTTTCCTACCAAACTTTGCTTACCTTATATAGAGACCGACTGTCAGCAAGTGATATGCTTCAGGTGAGAAAAGTGATGGAACACGTATATGAGAAAATCATAAACTTGGATAATGAGTCTCAGACAACTAGCTCTTCCAATAATGAAAAAGCAGGAGAACAAGAAAAAGAGGAGGACATTGCTGTGCTAGCAGAGGAGAAGATTGAACTTCTGTGCCAGGACCAGGTAAGCTACTTGGGCGTTTTAGCCTGTGAACAAAACCAGTGTCCGGCAACGAACCAGTTCTGAATTTCTGAATGCTGAGCTTGAAATGTGCTCTAGATTATCTGTTAGCTTTAAAACTAAGTAAATGTTTTTGACATCGTGTTCACTTAACTGCTGACACAGGTTCAGCCAGCTGCAGATAGCCAGATCAAAGAATTTATACACTGTGCCTGTTTAATTTGGTCTGACTAATGGCCTTTATAGGATTACTTACTCATACGCAACAAATGGAATTAATACAATCCCATAGAGTTCCACTTCCAGCATTTTTGGACTGTGTTGAATTCTACATTTCTAGCAGAGTTTAAAATTTGTCCAAAACCATGAATTGTCTAGTAAGTGTAATAAGCGCATGAAGATTAAATATTGAGGAGGTGGTTGTAATATCAAGTTACGTGTGACGTTGCTAGAACCTTTCGGTAACGTGTCAGGTTTACTTGCCAGTTGAAAAATCTGAGCCTTTGCGTGGTCCATCTTTGACGCCAGTGCACCCATAGGATTGGTTTGCCCAACCAGAGTGTTTTATTTTGGAATTTCTGACCGTCTAGCAGATTTGTGGATTACAAGATGAATTTTTACTGTTTAGGTTTTGGATCCCAATATGGACCTTCGAACTGTAAAGCACTTCATTTGGAAGAGCGGCGGTGATCTGACGCTTCATTATCGCCAGAAATCGACGTGAAGGGAGCGGTGGACCCAAATGGTTACTTACTGACTTGACCATACTGTACTGGTTCCAAGAGTAGTACTGTAGAAGCCCACTGAACCCCTAAGGTAGATGAGACTTCTAATGACTCAGTATGGACGGAAAGTATAAATTTAATTGAAGTGACTAATAGATCTGTAATATAGAGGAAAAAAAAAAAATCTATATGACTTAAACTAAAGTCTGTCCTAGTCTCAGCCAATGAGATGGGAAGTCCCCGAGTGGTTCGTGTTGTGTGAGGTGTACAGAGAACGGATGATAATCCAGTGCAGACTTTTGCTTCCTCCTTTTTGCTTTTGTTTTTCCAGAACGTAATATCCTCATCTGCTCACGCTTGATACGAAATCGTTTTGGCCATATTAGTCGCTGTGTTCACGATATAATTCAGAACTGCACACGAGGTATTTTTAGTACATTCCATTCATAAAAGTTCCTGCTATGATTTCTCACAGGTTACTCAAACATTTCTCCCACTTCAAGAAATTTGGAAAAGAAAACCAACAGAAAATAGGTATTCCGTGCTTGAAAGAATCGGCCCATCTAATTGTAAACGGAGGGTTAACGGTAGAATTGTTTTCGTATTGCAATGCAGTTGTTGCTTTAGAGAGCTGTTGACGTGCAGAATAAGAACACTAGAGAAATATTGTAGCAGGGTCAGTCCAATGATGCTGTGCATCGTGCCAGAGTGAACGTGCTTTGCAGTAAGTTGGAGAGTTTGGGGGTTGGTTTGTTTTTTTTTTTTAAATATATATAATTACTTCCTGCACTGTGCCCTAGGTGTTCTAAAGACACACTAGTCTAATTTTTGGTAACCATGCTCTGAAACTATGTGACATTTTGTTAAAACTTCAGACCATTCTGAAAAGAACTTCATCTGTTTAATGTGAAACTTTAGAAACTTCTCGGCAGATTTCATGTTCATGATATAAAAATACTTATTCTTCTTTTCGAAAGTTTTATATGCAGTTGTTCTTTTGTTATAGATGTACGCGGATCTTCTTTTCACTGTTATTTCTAAAACTCTGTGACTGTCATAGACTCATAGTAGACTTTTATAGCGTTTAACTTATTGGGGGGAGGGGGTAAAAGCATTTCAACTTTTTGTGAGGAAAATGTGGGGCTGTCCCGGAAAACCATTTGTAGCCAGAACAAATCACAAATTCTCGTAAAGAAATTGTGTAAAAATGACTCTTGTCTGAAGCAGAAGCACAAGTGCCTTCAGAGGGCAGTACATTGTTCGAGTTTCTTCAGGAGACACGTGCTCTTGCCCTTCCTCTATCTTGCTGTCAAGATTTAGGTTGAGGCCTAAAGAAAGTCCCAATAAATTATATTACTGGGATTGTATTGGTCAAACAAAAAGGAAAGTATTTTTCATCGTATTTTATTTGAAAAAAAAAATAGTCAAATCATTACCTTCTGCACTCTTAACCTAGCTAAACAAACTCATTGCTTAAAAAATGTGGTTCAGAACTAAGCTAGCACGTCTTTTCCCCTGTCTTTTGAGAGTCGGTTTCAGTTTTTAATCCCCATTTCTGTGTGTGCTCAGTCGGACACAGCTGTGCTATAACTGCACATTTTTAGTGGTATTTGTGAATTAAATGGTTAAACGGAACTGTAACTTTTATTGATAAATTGTCCTGACTTGTATTTATTAATAGCAAGGGTCTCCGCTTGTTCCAATAGGCACTGTTCGGGCTGCTTTTTTTTTTTTGTCCTGGTTGTCTTGCTGTCCCGTTGTATACATTGGAATTGCTCCCAGTGATTTTGTTTTAAATCAGCCAAGGTTGTAATTTTTCTTCTTTTACTTCTTTCTAACCAACCCAAAACACAGTTTCAGGAAAGATTGACAGAAGAGTCTGCAATGCCAGAAGGGTAAATGATGTTTCGCAGTTGTATAGAATAAAAGGCTTTAGTTAAAATATTTTCTGGTGGTTTTGTGTATTGGATCACTTACGCAGTTTCGGAGCTTGGACCATTGCCACCTCAAGGTTGTTACTGCAGAGGACTTCGGAGTCCTCTGAAACCTCGACTAACGGAATGGCTGAAGAAATGGCAGTGCCTTAAGATCATCTTTAAGGGATTTTACGATGTGGTTGGATTTAAGAATTTAGCAGGCATGCAAGCCTTCAAATACAAGCTCTGAGACACTCGAGGTGGAGAATGTGCTCGGGTAATGCCGTTCGCCCGGGCAGCGCCTGCTTCTCTACTAAGAAAGTGTTTCGTGCTGGCACCAGTGGAGCACGTAAGAAAAGACGGCCCTGCTGCAAGTGACCCGTGCCAGGTGACACCGAGCCTTCTGCACGCAGAAAGGTTATAGCCCTGTAAGAGACACGTGGGAAGCCAAGACTGCGTTTCCTGATGCTGAAAATGCCAGCACGGAATACTCGAAACCTTTGCTGTGGGGACTGTCAACGGGGCTGCTCGCGGAGAGGACGCAGTAATTCGGTGACCCAATGTGTTCCGAGACTCTCGGCATCCATCTTAGATGAAATGTCAAGTCAGAGGAGGTTTTTTTGGTACTCTCTTTTGATTTCCATCACCTTTTCTGGAGTTGCCCTGAAGGCAAGAACAGGAGAGGCCCCTGCACAGCGTTCAGGAGTTAACGTCAGTCACAGCTCCTTACGAACAGAGATAAGCGTTCCGGTTTGCCAGAATCGCAGGAAGGGCCATTGATTTCTAGAAGTTTCCTTAATTGCCAAGTTCATATTAGAAAGGAGTTGTAAATGTGGTATTTAGCAGCGTAACCCATCTCCTGGAAAAACATTTTAATTTACCTACGACAGGTGATTTTTTTTTTTTTTTTTTTTTTTTTTTTTGGTANTTTTTTTTTTTCTTCAGGTGGGGTCATGCTGAGAACAGGAGAGCTAGGCTCAGTAGTTGCAGCTGAAGTGCGAGTATCATGTTAGGAAGAGAACAACTACTTGAAGAATTTAGCATAAACTTTTAGAAACACTAAAAAAAAAAAAATGCTCAAAATAAGCCATAGGCAGAAGATAATAATGTCGTGTTACCTCATTGCCCGAGGTGGCCAGGGGGGAAAAAGTGACTTGGGATTTATTAGTTCGATTGCCCGTATTCCTCGGGACTGGAAACTCTCAGTCCCAGCTGGGGACTGAGCGCGTGCTCCTCGGTCAGTCTTGAGCAGAGGAGCGTGGAGAGCTGCCCGGAGACCTGCTGTCCCGGGGCTCCGATCGCGCAGGCTGAGGTCCGGGTGTCTCTTCAGTGCGTCGGTCGGAGAGTCACCGACTCGGGGGAGAGCGGGAAGCTGGGGAGGTCAGTTTGCCAAGGCGAATTGCTGCGGAGGTGCCGGGGAAGCGGAGAGAACGCAGTTGCCAAAGGTGAAGGCTTAGAGCAACTGTTAACGGCAATAATCCAGTCGCAGTATGCCAGATTTTGGCTGGTACGTTGCACCCAGGTGTGACTCTTTCACAGAGGTCCGTTTGATTCAGATTTTATTCCCAGAAATGTCTTGAACTTGATACTTAGTGTCAATCTTTAAGCCCACGATCTTAGACTTGTAGACGCGCCGATAGCTCCCAAATGGAGCCAGGTAGTTACCACCCGGCTAGACAAAAACTGTTAAAAGCACATGCACACTTAAATACCAAGAAAATGATTGACAGTAGTTTCCTGTACTGGGTGGTGGGGGCTTTTCTGTAAGCAGCGGAATCGTTTTAGACACAGAGGAGAGCCACTTCGTACAAACTGGCTGGAGGTACCGATGGGGGACTGCGCGGGGGCTTGGCCCGTCTGCTTCTGAGGATACTGGGACAGTGCTCTAGCCGTCTTTTTCATGGGACTGTTGCTTCATTGGTTTGGGTTGTTTGGTTTTTTTTTTTTGTAGCTTAGAAATGTAACTTAAACCCAGCAATTGCTTTGAAATTGCCGTTACAGCAGAACCAATGCAAATTAGTGTTTGCTTAAGGCAAAAGCAAAGAGGGAGGATGTAGGGGCAGTGCCCAGGAAAGAACAGATGAGCACGGTCAAATCAACTGCAGCCAGTAACCTGTAGCTGCTTTCACTTAACAGCCAGAGGCAGAGGTGCCTAATTCTTTCATAATTGCTTGGAGGTGAAAGCACTTGCCCAGTTATGTGGGAAGATGGGGAAAGGGTAAGGGCGCGGAGGGGAATTCCAAATTAAAGGCTTGTCCCTGAGAGGCTGCTCTCTGCTGCTTTCCATTTCTGCTGAATTCAAGGTGCAGCAGGAGCACAGGGCTGCTGGAGTCATCTCCCGCGTCCCCACTCAGCGCTGTGATCCGTACTGCTAGGTGAGATTAAATTCTGAACCCCCCCAGGAGCTGGAAATGCATAACCGAAGCCCGTCAGTACACATGTGAGTGGTGCAGCCTCTCTTCCTGCAGCACTTCTGCTACAGCTAAGAGGAATTCAGTCAAGTACGGCAATTTGGATGAGCGGCTTCTAAACGGAGCCCAGAGCAGCACAGCAGCAGATCTGTGCAGATTCAGTAAATTGGCAAGCCTGCTGTGAAAGTTCAGGAGGGAAAACAAAGTCACCTCTGCCTGAATTTGGTATTTCAACGGTTCTTGCCGATTGGTTGTTCACCTTAAAGACAGGAAATGCACTCATTCACAAATTCAAGGTCAGCTGGAATTAGTTTAGCATCCATATGGTTGTTAACAATCCGATTTGCATGTTTATCTCTAGGATGGCTACTTCCTTATGAGTTTTGGAGGTTAGGGTCATTCCTGGTACAGGGTTTTGCTGTCTGAAGGTCCCCTGAATCAAGTCATTCACTTCCGAAGGGAGGGCATAGTCCAACCCACCGTGGTCAGCCTGGCTTGGGGCAAGGCTCAATCAAGTCGCTCCGGCCTTCGTGGAGTAGCGGTGTGAGCATCTGGGGGCGCGGGGCTCCCATGGCCTCTCCGAGCGCCCGGCTGCTCTGGCTCGTTGGGGTTGAGCTGAGCTGAGCTTTCCCCATCCGTGCTGTAGTACGTGAGCTCCTGGTAGCCTCTTTGGATTTAATGTCTGCCAGACTCGAGTCCTCAGGCTTGACTGTTAATGTTAGTGAGCATCTCGGGTCCGGAAGCTTATCCTGCTGTGCCTGGCCATACCAAACCAGTGAGCCGTGTCAAGCTACGCAACCACCGCATCCAAGCTCTAAACTCAGTACAAAACACCCTCAAGGTGACATCCTCCTCCCTTTGTTTGCCCTCCTTGTGCTACTGCTGAGACAGTCCCTCTCGTGGCCGCAAAAGAAATACCACTGTCAGGTTTATCGATGCCCTCAAAGTTAAGCGAAGCAAACGAGGCAATATACCGCTCTCCAGAAACGGCAGCTGTTTGGGGCTGCACCTGATTGATCGTTGCAGGGGGGTTTAAACTTTTGTTTCAAATCCCAAATACAAAAGTGGGTGATTCGAGCCATGTCACTCAAAGATAGCAGTGTCTTCCACAGCCGTTCTGCGTGTTTCAGACCAGCATAAAATAATACCTTTTGTCTGTTTCAGGACTGGCCTAACCTCGCAGGTACACTTCTTTCAGCAGCGCTACCTCGTCATCCCCTTCCTGAATTTTCCTCAAATTCAGGTGGCAGAAGCAGTGAGGAAATCGCAAATGCTGCAGCTTGTCCACAGCACACAGTCCGTGTCGGAGGGGATGGCTCTCCCCCTGTCTACACTTGCAGCAACAGCAGGAAGGCAAGGCAGGAGGCCTGTGTCTCCAGGAGAGTTGGATCCTGTCTGGACCCAGCCACTCTACTACTCTTTTTATTTTGAAACTAAGAAACTCTAACCAGGAAATGAGTAAAAGAGTACTTTCTACTTCTGTTTCAGCGGGGAGGTAGCTTCAGGCATCTCAAAAGGTAGTATCCAAATCGTCAAGAGAAAAGGAATGTGATGAGGACGTTAAACTCTTCACCTCATTTAGCATTTAAACAATAAAGTTATAGGTTAGGAGAATACAACGTGCTACGGCTAGAGGTTTAACTCTGTTTGGTTTCTTACACAGCTGTGTTAGACCACTGTTCATTTGGATGTTATAAAAAAAGAAGCAAGTCTTCCTAAACATAAACCAACTCCTCCCCACCTCCCCTTCCACGAGCCAATTAACGTAATGTAGGCCGGACACAGACTGCCGTAAGTGTTAAGCCATTTATTACTGCGACATTTGGAATTTCGCACGAGCTTTGGCATTCCCTGCTCTTAAATTCCTGTAGGGTACTTATGGTACAGCATCACTTAAATGAGCTACTGCCAGCTGAAAAACAGTTTTGACAAAGGTGTAAGACTAGGAACAGTCCTGAGTAAACAACAACAAAAAACCCAAAT